>JBBPJL010001317.1:0-10143 GCA_038088675.1 Xanthoconium separans
GGGTCAGTCGGCGGAGGCGGCATTGCGGCGGTTTTTGGAGATGGAGGCGGGGGTGGTGGATCCTGTCGAGTGTGTATTTTTTTTTTTTGGGTGCTTTGTGCGAGAGGGTGGAGAGTGTTGACGTTCTTGCGCGATTATGTAGCCATGCGCTTGCACAACAAATGCAAGCAGAAGAAGACGCGCACGCGCGCGATGCGTACATGCGTCGACAACAAGCCCTTGCGCGTCGGCGCGGCGCACACGACGGCAACAACGATGACGATGGCAAACGGCGCACAGAGACCGCGGGAAACAAGCGGGGGAAAAAGAAGAAGGATAGGCATTGCGTCATGATGTAGGAAGCTCTCAAATGGGAGCGCGACTGCGGTGGTGCCTTGGGCGATCCGATGTGCGAGTAGTCTATCAGTTTCGATAACGAGTTGCGTCTGTGTGCGTTTGTGTGTTGTAGATCACCGGAACGGATCTAGGGGAGAGGGGGGTACGGTGAATGATGATTTTGAAACGCGGTCGTGACTGAGATTGCGAGCGATGTCACGCGTCACGTTTGGGATGGAATTGGGAAGAGATCTGAGATGCGGGTACCCCCCCCCTGAGAGATTCATATCGCCCTTGGGTTTTTTTTTCTAGAATATTCGTTTTTGTTTATTTGAACCGCATAAGCTCCGAGCGAATGTCGTGGCACCTGCCAGTGGTGCAGATATATAAAAAAAAAGTCGGGGAGCGTGACAGCAAAGAGCTGGCAACCAGCTGGGGCGTTTTGGCGTGCGAATGTGTGGCGCTCATCGACTCTTCGGACGTGACGGACCACGACCAAGGCATGCCAGGTCCATTGAAAGAACGACCTCGACCCGATCGACGGTCGCATGGAATGGGCCCCTGTATCGGAGTCGGACGGATCCTAGAGAGAGGCGTTTGTGCGCTTACGCCCAGTTCACTCTTATCCACGACAAAAAAAAAAGAAAACAAAAAGGCGGCGAGGACAACTCTCCATACTTCGCGGGAACCCGACTCGGCCGCCGATCGCCACCCCCCATTGTCGTCTCTCGCTCCTTTCTCCGCCATCATCGCCGCCGCCGCCGCCGTCCCTTTGACTTGTCCGAACGCGCACGGTCTCAGAAAGTCAAGCGTCCTCGTCGCCATCATCCGTGGACGCATCCCCCACGCTTGGTGTGTACCGTACACACGCCCAATCCACGGTCCTAGCCGAGGCGTTTATGCGCAGGAGGGACGCGCGGCGCACACCCCCATCCGTGAAATAGAAATACAAAGGAAACGACCGCCGTCTGATTAGTGGTTCCCGCCGCCGTATCGCCAGACAAAGTCAGGAGAGCTTGATTCTATGATTCATGTATTTCATATCATCGACGGACGTGTCCGTGGGGACGAAGAGAGAGAGAGAGAGAGACGGTTGGTCGTGTGACCATGCCAACGACAACGCACGCATGGGAAAGAGAAAAGAGAATCGTCTACGTCTATGGTAGGGTGGACGCGTGACGTCGAGGTTGTCGCCATATGCGAGGCCCGTGATAAGGTGCAGCCGCAAACACGCGCGGGATTTGCCGAAGGAAATGGCACCCCATCTTCGAATCGTGTTGGATCGAGGTAGGCACCACCGGGAAACCAAACCAATCATCCCTGGTCTCTGCAACACGTTCGTGGCAGACAAGGCCAATGATTGAATGACTATCGTATGCGCGGAAGAACTCCGGACCGGGATGTAGAGCGGGGGCCGAGCAGCCAGGATCATGTCACCATCTTGACATGTCGACCGAGGTCGCATGACATCGACAAGTCGAGTCGTCACAGCATGCACAAGCGCCTGCTTCGCGGGACCAACTCGGTCGAGAGGTGAAACGAGGGCGTTTGGTCGTCGAGATTATCTCCTAAAGTAATGTTATGACACGGACGTGAAACGTCGAACTCGTGACCAGCCAGGAGCGTTGGATCGGGAATACGATCCAAGATTGGAAAGACGACGTGGATTCATCCGGAAAGGAAGGACGATAGCGAATTGATAGCGAGAAATGATGTTCGTGGGAGTAGACGTGCACTTTGAAGCACGTACTTCGCGGACCAATTCGGTCGAGAGGTGAAACAAGGGAGTTTATCGTCCAATGATATCACGTGTGACGGGCGAACCAACCAGGGTCGTTGGATCGGAGGAATGGGTGAGTACCGAGAACAAGACGTGCACTTGGAAGCACGTACTTCGCGGGACCAACTCGGTCGAGTGGTGAAACGAAGGCGTTAGTCGTCGAATGATAACGCGCAAACTAACAAGGGCCGTTGGATCGGAGGAATGGGTGAGCAGTGAGAACAAGTGGTGCACTTGGAAGCACTTACTTCGCGGGACTAGCTCGGTCGAGTGGTGAAACCAAGGCGTTTATCGTTCACACGCATAACGGATGGACCAGCCAGAATCGTTGGATCGGGGGAACGATCGGGCGTGAGCAAACAGTAGGGCGTGACGTCAAGACATGCACTCGGAGCCGTCACTTCGCGGGATCAGCTCGGTCGAGGCAGAACCCAGGGTGTTGTTCTCGTTGGTTGAATACGTGACGTATGTAAACCCTGGGACCGGACCCGCGTACATAGATGCGGTGAATCGAGGCAAACGGGCTGGATGGGGAAGCAATAACGTTGACTCTTTGGCCGATCCGCATCAGGATGAGAAACAAATAATAGATTACGGGCAACTCAGCACCTGTGACGAGATACTCGTGCACGTCGACGAAAAGAAAGGGGTCTCGCAGAAGAGTCGATATCGCTCCCGAACGGCATGTACGTGATGGACGGTAAGAATGAGCATGGCGCACATAGTTCCCGCTCACCATTGGCCAGAACGTTAGACGCGAAGTATGTCGGTCGGGTCATGATCGCCGTCGGGCGGTCCCGAGAAGCAAGTCGCGATTCTACGGACCTGCGCCCGTACCAAAACAATAAGGCATATGAAATGATCCCGTTTGCCAGCCTAATCTCCGCGGAAGTATTCGAGTATGCCGCCGTCGTGGTTCTCGATCGCCAGCCTACAACGAACGTTGCCCAGATTGCAACCCGGTTGCAACGAGATCGAATACCGCTCGTCCTGGGACTGTACGAGATCTCGAAACGATTGTGGATTTGACCATACCAGACTGAGAGACCGAAAACCAACGGGAGCGCGCGCCAAGACCGAGAAGAATGGAAACAAAAACTGTTCGGACATCTTTTCCCGAGCAACGTCATCTTGCTTGCCATCGAGCGGTGGCAGACCGTGCACAGATCACGAGAGAGATGAATGAATGATAGGAACGGGGTTCTTTGATGCGTCGCGGCATCATGTGCGTATCCCGATCGTAACGAGCGCGCTTCAACGGGATTGGATTGTAAACATGTGATTCTGGAAAATTCGACCAGTGGTGATGGGACCGCCAATGCCGCCCTTCTGTTCCTCGGTAGTATTAGTAACATCGGCGTGGTTTACGTAGAAATCGTGAAAACTTGCCAGGCGACTCTCGGCGGTAGTCAAATGTTGTCTTCGCGGCCCAGAACTTTCCAGTGCAACTGAGAAGTATACATGGGCGCTTGACAGAAAATTGTAAGGTGAGGTTACTTGTGGTTCGCTGGAGGCCCATCATCCCCTGCCACCCGGCCCAGGAGTCAACATCGTATAATGTTCCTGCGCAAGGGTGAGCTTGGTTGCGCTCAGAAAATCAAAGATATTGCGTCTGCGCTTGACACACTGAGGACTGCTAGCACGACTGACTGCAGGTGTTCAGAATGAAGTCGTTGTGGAGGTTTTGTTGAGAGGGACCAAATACTCGGGTGACGACGTACATAGCTGATTACCACAATGACGGCAAGGTGGACTCTTCTGGCATTCTCTCTTCTCTCCATCATGACCTAGTCACACTCAGGTTCGCGATCACGCGTCACGGGGTGTTTCTTCTTTGCGTCGTATCACTGGGCAATGACTGCGGCGTAGACAGCCAGTCACCATTCCGCCTCTTTTCTGGTCAAGAACAACTTGTCTGTAAAGACGTTATCATACATCTCTACGTCTAGTGGTGAAAGTGAGGGCATGAATATCATAGACAGCAAGTAAGCGTAAAGTTGAATTTCGTATGGTTGTATGTGTTGAAATCCTGGGACATATAAGCAGAACTCGGGAATGCACTGACGAGCCACGAAAGATGGAGCTGGGATGTCAGTTGAAAGAGCAAGAGTCATCTATGTGAACAACAACGGGGACGTGCGGGGACGAACACAGTACGGCCTGCAAAAAAACTGGTGAGCTTTCCACCAGCATGACTATCAAGGAACGCACCTCAGTCCTTACGAAGACGCTTTTGCAGTTGCTCTGCATCAGATATATCAACTGCCTCTAACCCTCGCTTGGACGAACGAAGCAAAGTTGATGATCCTGGCTCCGAGTCCTCTGGTGGAAGTGATGAGAACCCAGCTTCCGATGTGACGTCGTCCGCGCGTAGCCGCTTTTGAGGCGACGCTGAATCTGTGTTGGATAATACAGCCCTGTCTGGGCCTCGCTTGGATGATTCTGATGATCCTGGTTTGCTCCGTGTACTACCCACGTCAGAGGGGGGTGGCCAAATAGTCTTCGTCACGACGTTGTACCGTATCCGCGAAGTAGGATTTCGATCACGTACGACCAACGATGACCGCTCAAAGTCTTTCTCTGTCAGAAGCTGTCCTTGGAGGATTTTCCCCATGTGTGTATGTGCGAACGGTCGTCCTCTGGTTCGAATGGCAAGCAGCGTCATCACGGAAGGCAAGGGAGAACCCGAAAAAGCGATTTCGTTCTCTTCAAAACTCCCAGGAATGTTGAACAGATTCCGCCGAATCGCTGTCCCCTTTGGCGACTCTTTCGTAGGTACATCGAGGAAACGACATAACCGAAGGTAACATTCATAGTCTCTGAGATAAAGCTGCCCAGAAAACAGGTTCAGTTGGTCGATCAGATCCCAGGGTGGAGTCCAGTCAGAGGGGAGGTGCGGAATAGAATAAAATTTGAGATCATCCGACGGTTTCATCCGTTGCGAGGTGCGAGGTGCATACAAGTGAAGGTGAACGTGTTTGCTCTCTCTGATGTCCGGTAACAACAGATTTGCCTCGAACGGACTCAGCACAACGAGTACTGGGTTTCCGTCCTTTTTACCCGAGAGAATCCACTGAATAGGTCGGAGATACTGATCCATGGTCCCTCGAGTGGATTCAGGCTTGACCGTCCGACAAAAGTCCGCTGTCGCCAAGATAAATGGGCTCCAGACAGCCACTTCCTGGGTGGCTGCAGAACTCTTTTCGAGTGCTGTGAAGACGGGAAGGAATGCGCTGCCAGAGTGTAATGGTGGGATGATACCAGTATTGACGAAGGAGACAACATCTGGATGAAGGAAATGTTCCGCAGGTTCTGCCTCGGGAGGCAACTCTACCTCACGTTCACGCTCACGCTCTCGGTGGACCTCCCGTTCATGTTCTTCATCTATCTGTGCACTCGGAAGTGATAGTACCCCAAGATCTTTGCAGCGTTGACGAATTCCTGGATCTAGTGTGGACAGATCGTTTGGGGCGTTTTCGCGAGGTGCGTACAGATCTGCGAGAGATTTCAATTCTGGTTGGAGCCACGCATCTGACAGCTGATTCTGTGTAGCTTTGTTCTTGCAAAAACGAGACCAAGCGTCATATCTTGTTTTATGAGTCATGCCCTGTTGGGCCCAGTGGGGGGCTCGCCGCTGAATAGTTGTCCAGGTCTCATGTATTGCCCAGCACAAGACGTCGACAGTAGTTATTTGGATGTTTGGATCTGACTTGCCACATGCCTCGCGGATGTCCCGATCAGCTTTTGGCGACGCGAAAAACGCGACCGAATGACCGTGACCCAGTTTACGCATCCTCATGCAACCTTCGGTTCACGCGGCGTAAGATGTATAGAGCGCCATATACTGTGAAAACTCACCTTGCACAAGTGCATCTTTTGTGACATTGGGGCCCAATGTGACGGCTGCTCGCGACCCAACAGGAAGCTTGATGTCGGTGCCTCTCGTGTGTGCATGATCCAGATAGACGACACAACGACCTAGTTGCTGAGAGAGTGGTGAAGATAGTATCGGTTGATTGATGCCGTTCCGTGTGAATACCATGAGTTCGTCGTTCTCGCTAAAGTAGACTGCACCATCTATATCACGGCAGATATCAAGCCAGGCCTCAGCCACCCGGCGATTGGAGAGATCAAGTATCTGTGAGCCAACATCCAGCAGGACTCGAATTTTGGGCTGCTGCGTGGCTACCAGTTGGAGGAATGCTTGCGTAGTCCATCGCCCGTGACTTTCGTCAACCACCAAATAGGAGTCGTTCTCGGGTCGAAGAAGATATGCCAGAACCCTGGCGTTGGTTCCCTTCTCGTGATCAAGTTCGTGCTGAGTGATGGACGTGGGCAACAGCCATCTTGCGTCGCTCGTGCCAGAAAACCCTGTTACTTGACTCAGCAACCGCATAGGATAAGCTATATAATCAGTCACCGGTTATCAACTTCTCCCGTTTCTCTGCCAAGTCCCAGCTTGACGCAGACATCTTCCATGGAAATTCCTGTGCTTCCCTTGGGAACACCACTCGTGAAAGGTAGAAATTGATGGTTACTTGATTCCAAGCGAAAAGCGGAAATATTTCCTCGTCCCACTGCTCAGAGGACCTGAGGTTGATGTCACTGAGGTTTTGAAGCGACTGCGGCACTGACTCATACTCTTCCGTCCAAAGTGCATATTCTATGTATGGGTCATCTTGATCTAGTAAGATTTCAAAAGAAGTTCGCAGTTGCTCCTCGCTAAGGCCAGAATAGTAGTAAGATAGGCATGTGAGAATGATGGCGAGGTCTGGGTGGCCGAACTGAGTGTAAGGTGCTGGTACGTCCTTGGCTCGATATGGGACTGCGAACATTGTTGATTGCGGTCTCAAGGTAGGTCCGTAATCGACACGCCATCTCTTCTCCGAAAGAGCAAGCACAAGGATGCCGGATGTCAGAAGACCACGGAGTACTAGGAGTGCACTCCAAAGATGGCTTTGGTCAGAACCTTTAGCATACTCTTCCACCATCTTCGCTGTATCGGGAATTTGGAGGATATCTTCGTCTGATATGAAACTGCGAATTGCGTCGCGCAATACTGGGGAAATGTGCTGAAAGTTGAAATAGGGCAGCTGTCCAGCCATTATGTCTCCTGTAATCAATGACATTAGGCGTCGACCAACGTCAGGCGTCCGTATGATGTGAATATGCGGAAATGATCCAGGTGGGCCATGTTGATACTCCATTGAGTCGGGGGCGTATCTTGAAATGGAATATGCGTGGTACTTCACGAGCCGCAGGATTTGTTGAGTAATCGTCCAGCGGTCAGGATAACCATCCATATGGCGCTGTGAGCCGACCGTGTAAACCAATTGAAACTGGGAGCGAAGAATCTCGTCGCTCTCATCCAAAATATCTCGAACATGAGTTTCGATCCATTTCTGGAGACTCCGCCACTCGGACGCGCTGTTCCAGTCGTGCTCATCGTGTTGATCCGTTTTGGTGACAGTCGGTGGATTCCCGTGGTTTGGAGACAGGCTCAACTGTCGAAACATGTTACCCACCATGCTGTCCTTCGGAAGCTGGAGTTGAACGACCACTGGCCGCTGAATCAGGTCTCCTCGAAAAGGATATTAATACATACCAGTTTCAGCGATAGGTCAATAAAAATCCTCTGCCAGTGGACTCTTGATGATAAGTTTGTAGTAACCTGCCATCGAGATAGTTGCTCCTCCACGCTCTTCAACTTGAGTGATACAACGTGCTCCGGGTGGACAAGCAAAATTCCACGCTTAGCCTTGCACTGAGACATGAGCTCCGGTATATTATCGATCCGATTAATCGTCCAGTCGTTGACGTAGTTCCTGGGAGTGCGAGAGAAAGGCAAGTAAAGTATTTGCCTGTTCGCAAGCCCACCGAGGCGAGCAACAAGCAAATCGAACATTTGAATTGTGAGTGCTTTTGGCACGATGACCCGAACAAGCTGTTTTCCGTCTGCGAGTGCGGCGGCAGCGATAGGGATGATCACGGATGATTTCCCTTCACCCATGTTCACTTGCATTAGAGTGTTTTCACCCGACCGTGGGAACATGAGCTCCATCGCGGTTTCGGCCTGAGCGCGGCGGATGAGAAAATTTCCTTGAATCTGACAGGATGGAGAGCAACGTGAGTAGTATGAGCAGTCAGATAGAAGAAATTCACCTGGATTAACAGCCAATCTGGATATTTTTCAGGATCCCACCCATCACATCCCTCGTTCGCTAATTCCTTCGCGAACTCCTCTTCCTGGCCGTCAAGGACATGTCGGAGCAACCTCCGGGCACGCTGAAGGTCCAAAAGCAACAGCGCAAACGCAGTCAAACATTTCTTCCAACACTGGGGGATGACGATTGGTGAGGTAGATGCGAGATATCGCAGGAGGACATCTGCAGTAACCGATGGCCACGGGCGAAAATGATCGAGTCCTTGTTCATGCATATCGGTTTTTGGACCAAAACTTCCCTTGAGAATGTTTAAGGACCCCAGGTAGTTGGCTCGACATTCCACATAGTACCTCGCAAGAACTTCGATGAGATTGTCTCCTGCCACCCTGTGAGTCACGCTGGACTCCACGCGAATGGAGTGTGCACTGGCGTCAAGATGAGTAAGATAGTCCTGTTGGAATGAGAGGTCTGCCTGAAGACAGGAAAACAGCCGGTCCAACGCAGGAATATCATCTGGCGATGTATTAACCCAAGTGTCGGGACGCAAAATTCTACGGGCTAGCAGTTCTGGTGCTGGGCGGGTGCAAAGCAGTTGATCGACCAAGGATGAAAGAGGGGGGGATAATCCAGGTTCAGCGGGGACTCCTGTAGTCAAATACTCGTTTCCATTGTAACCGGATCCGTCTGTCAGAACGGTTGTTCCAGCACCAGGCAGAGGAAATAGATGTCCAGCCCGCTGTACAGCGTTCATACATGCCCTAGGGATAGTTCCTTGATCTTCTCGGCGTTTCGAGTGAATCCAGTAGTATCCAAGTTTAATCTCCATGTATGCAACATTAATTTGAGGATACTTGGTGTTAATCCACCAGTAGTGGTGTGCGTTATCTTCATTGAAAGCTTTACATTCCATGAGTGACTGGCACCCAGCAGACTGCAGAAGTGAAGTGGCTACCTGAATACCCATTTTCCCTGTCAGTGGATCAGGTCGATGGCAGCTAGTCATAGCATGCACATAAGCCAGGAGTCGCGTGCTTCTCAAGCTGCTATTCCCTATCAAGTAGCCCAGGTCTGTGTCCACGTTGTAGCTATAGTACAACGGTTCGTTGCGTTCATGTAAATTTTCAGGGTCGCGGGGGTGAACCTTGATCGAAACCTGATCGCCATGTTTATCTGGAATTCCATTCGGTATGAGAACACGTCGATGAATGAACTCCTCTGGTGCAGAAGTCCCTGCAATATGATGTTTCGGCCGGAGCACGAGGATGTTCTCTAAGCCGAACAATGCCCCAACACACTGATTCTTGTCGTAAACCATGTCCTTGAAGTCACGGGATTCCAATTCTTCCTTTTCATTGACGAAAAACGATAAGCCATAGTGCTGCAGAGTGACGGACAATTGTGGCACACGCGCAGAATCGATAGTGGATGAAGTGATTATGAGGTTACTGGAGGTGTTTTGTAAGCCTTCGTCGTTTGTATGTCCGAGTCTCTGGCCGAATTCGGTATTGTTTAGACACTTGAAACACTTCGAAACCATCGTCCACGTGGGACTCCGGATATCCACAAGGGTCTCACAACCCCTATATGCACGATACTGCTCAGATGAACAATCAATTTTCCAGATCTCCAATGAATGCTCCCAAAGATGTTCGAGAGGGCGTATCTCGATGGTCTTTGTAGACAGATTCAGCCAATGTACATGGTCTTGAACGAGCGCCGGTGGAAGGTCTTCCTTCAGTCTGCTTGACGGAATCAATGCGAGGAAATCCTTCGTTTCATCGCAGTGTGCTAGAATGTCCACGCTGTCATCTCGCAGCGAAAAATACACCTATGAATACATAAGTTATACTCATCATCTTGTACAGCACTGGTTATACCTTGTGG
>JBBPJL010001318.1:0-10142 GCA_038088675.1 Xanthoconium separans
AAGCACAGCTCCGGCTTTGCTACTCCCAACTCCCGAGATACTTACAAAGACTCGTTAGTGTAGCAATTCAGTCCTCAGAGTATTTAGTCTCTGTACTCCTGTACTCCGAACCTCAGTTCTAATATTGACTAAAATGATTCCCTAACTCCTTCTCAAAGTTCCCCAAGTCTTCCCCTCTACTCTCTCTGTCTCTGAAATATGAAGTCCATGACTTGACAAGGGCACGACACATAAGTCCTGCGCCGATGACTTCCCCCCTCCACTCCACTTCGCCCTTAGACTCACTCGCTGTACCCCGAACTCCAGAACTCCAGAACATCGGAGTTCAAACTCCGATCTTCGGACCTTCGGACCTATGCAACTCCAAAGCCTCTTCCCTTCGGACTTTGATCAGACTTGAGTTGGAGGTAAAGGTATTGACCGGTTTTGACAATAGAACAGAGAACAGGGATTTGAGTTCTTAGGAGAGCAACTACAGAGAGTTCTCCTTAAGTAGTGTTTAGCTACTTGCACCACCTCTACTAAGTATAGTAGGAATAAACATAGGTAGACAAAAGGGACATCATAAAGTATGAGTCAGTGAGAAAAGAATTGATAATCCTAAACATATCTACCAATAGCAGTAAATGCTCTTGATATGATGAGTAAGTGATGAGTAAATGTGATAGTGTAATCAGAACAATAGTCTGAGACCATCATGTGATGTGGTCTAGAATCTGGGTTATGGATAGAACGAAACTAAAGATAGAAAACTCAGATTTCAACAGAGCCCATGTAGTCCAGCCAATCAGTCAACTCAGACTTTTTGCAGTTTTGCTGATGTTAAGGTGTGGTAGTGGCATAGTGGCATTGTTGTTGCCATTGCCATCTTGTCCATGCCACAATCCTGGTGCAGCCACTGCTGCTGTCCCCACAATGTGATGGTGGTGGTGGTTACCTCCCTGCATTATCGCCATCTCTGTAGTGACTAAGCATGTGGAGTACCAATTTGTGCACAGACCATCACGTAAGTGCAATAAAACTTTCAAGAGGCACCTCTAACATGTCTTCCTTTGCTACCACCCCTAGGTTTTTTCTTCTCATCATCTGGCACTCCCCAGCTGGTGCTTCTGCTCATGCCTCATGATCTGGTTCTCTTGCTCATGGTTTGGTCCTTCCACCCAGTCTCTCTGCCTGTTGTCTGGCACTCCTGCTTGTTGTCTTGTCTCTCCATTCCTTGTCTGGCCCTCCTATTTGTTGTACAGTCGCTCCACCTGATTTCCTCCTCTGCACTGTCTAGCCCTCCTGCTAGTTGTTTGGTCTCCACTTGTCTGGTTCTGGTTGCACATTGTCTGATCCTTTCATGCCTGCCAGTGGTCTAGTCCTTCTGCTACTCATCTGGTTTCTCCCCTAGCTTAGAGTCCATCTAGCATTGACTAGTGTTTTGCCCCTCCTGCTCATAACTACCTATAATTTGATAGACCAATAACATTATTTGAACTGTTTTTATTTCATGTGATTGTGATTATTCCCAGTTATGAAGCAAGGGTAATATTATTTTATGAAATTATTCTGATATTGCACATTTATACTGCTACAGTTGTAAGGGCTTGCACAAATTATTCTAATATTATACATTTATACTTATTGCCAAAATCTAGAGACTCTGATACATATTGCAAATCCAACCTACCCTTGTAAGGGCTTATAACTACTTATACAAATTGCTCTTTTTGCACTCTCTACAAGGGGTTTATAAGGGGTTTACCAGAAATATGAGATTCTCGTGATGCTATTGTGATGCGAGAGGAACTTGCCGCGTAGTCGTCTTTATTTGGTCCTATTGATTCCAAGACCCCAAGGCTTACTTGTAGCATCTAGTTGAACCTTGGTCATGACATCGCTGGAAATAGCGCAAGAAATACGATCTATATTCCCCGGAACAGAAGAGCTGATTGTTCAGTACATCTCTGGTTACCTTGTCGACGACGCCGGTGAAGAAGAAGACGTTCTCCAGGTCGCCAATGACTTGCTCAGTTCCCTCGGACGAGATCGTCCGGACGACGTGCAAAAGCTCATGGCGCGGCTCCGGGACTTGCTCTCAGAACAACTGGAAGCGCGAGCTCGGAACAGCGGTCGCCCGAAGTTGACGAAGCTGGACAAGGTTGTCGATCTGAGCAAGGTTGGTGCCGTATCGAACACGATCGGTCTCGGGGAGGGTGTCGATCTCGAGAGCATCAACAAGGGAAAGTGAGTGCCGTATCATAATTGCGGGTGCTTTGTGTGCGCACAAGAGATGGACGGGAAACGTGATACGTGTGTTGCGCACAGGGCATCCCGCGTTGACGTCAAGAAACTCGAGAAGCAGGAAGCTAAACTCAAGGTGTGCCAGTGGGACTGGACTCTTTTGAGAAACAAAGAGCTAATGTTTGTTTTCTTGGACAGGCCAAGATCGAGAAACGGGCGCGTAGGGATCTGTATGAGGGATCCAAATTACTTGATCAGCATCGCAAGCAGGTGAGCTCTGCTTTCCCTCAGCAATGTCAAGGATAGCTCATCATGCTGGATACCAGCAAAACTACGAGGAAATGTTTATGAAGGTGGGATCTAGTTCGTTGTTCATGTACATTCATCTTCATCGAGCATTGTGTTCCGTGGTGACCGCCAGATCAATCCCATTGAAGCTGCCGCTGCTGCGAAAAACAAGAGCAAAGATATTCACCTTCCGTCTATCGATGTCAACTTTGCTTCTAATCGTATATTGTATGCGCATAGTTTTATGATGATGATCGTTCTGTCTCCTGTTCTAACGTGCTGTCCCTAGGTCGGGCGCAAGTCTGACGCTCGCGTATGGTCGCCGCTATGGTTTGATTGGACGAAATGGCGAGTGTCTTACTTGATGGTCCTACCTCACCTCATGACACAATGGACTAGGTGTCGGAAAATCAACGTTGCTTCGTCACATTGCTATGCGTGAACTACCAATACCAGCACACATCACGATCCTGTTCGTGGAACAAGAAGTACGTGTCGTACTGAGCTACCTTCCTTCGACAAAATTCATCACATCTAGATTGTCGGCGATGATACCACGGCCCTTGACTCTGTCCTGAAAGCCGATGTTTGGAGAGACCATCTACTGAAAGAAGAAGTTCTTCTGAATGCAAAACTCACAGAGCTCGAGAAGGAGGGAGACGACAAACGATTTGAAGACGCAAGGGAAGAGGCGGCAACGAGGCTAGCAGAGGTACACGCCCGCTTGAGTGATATGGATGCAGAAAGCGGACCTTCGCGAGCCGCAGCACTTCTGGCTGGTGAGTTGAGTGGGAAAACAGTCACCGGGCTGGCATAAAGAGGGAATTTTTTGCAGGTCTCGGTTTCTCTGAAGGCGATCAGTCAAGACCGACCAAGTCTTTTTCAGGTGGTTGGCGGTGCGTATCCTTATCAATAGCGGAACACGTTCTCAATCCCATCTAGCATGCGTCTAGCACTTGCACGAGCACTATTTGTCAAAGTTGGTCGCGGAAGACATTATCTGTATCTGTGATTCACTAACGGGTTGTAGCCGGCTTTGCTGTTGCTTGATGAACCTTCCAACCACATCGATTTGAACGCCTTGGCATGGCTTGAGGACTATCTTCAAACTTGGCCAGGAACTCTCCTTGTTGTATCCCATGATCGTGCATTCCTGTGAGTTGTGCCATCAATATTAGTCTTTGCAAGTTCATACTGCTTTCAGCGACGCCGTTGCAACTGATATCATCCATCAACATTCTGGTCGTCTAGATTACTACAAAGGGTATGCGATATCATGTCAGATAGAAACGTGGACTCTTGACTTGTCTATCTCTTTCAGCAACTTCACCCAGTTCTACTCTACCAAGTCGGAACGTGATCGGAACATGCGGAAAGAGTACGAAGCCCAGATGGATTACCGCAAGCATCTACAGGCATTCATTGATAGGTGGAGATATAACGCTAACAGGGGTTTGTTGTCGCGTTCGTTTTGGAGTGAAATTCTGATGACTGGGACGTAGCTGCGCAAGCACAGGCGAGAATCAAGATTTTGGAAAAGGTCAGTCCTTTGGATAGCGTTTTAGATAGTGGGATCTACAATGAACAAATCTAGCTTCCGGATCTTGAACCACCAGCGGAAGACGAGAAAGAAACATTTAGGTTCGTATTCCTTGTCCACCGTCTAGGCCCTAATGACCACCTGACAGAATCCCGGAGACTGAAAAAATACCACCGCCATTGCTCCAATTATCAGGTGTAAACTATGGATACAGCGCCAACGAAATTCTTCTCAAGAATATTGATATCGACGTTGGCTTAGATTCTCGAATTGCTGTGGTGGGTCCAAACGGAGCGGGAAAATCGACCCTGTGAGCATCCAAGACCATGCACTTCTTGTCCAGGAAAGCTGATGACTGTCAGAATTAAGCTATTGACTGGAGAACTAACACCGCTGAACGGAGAGCTTAAAAAGAATGGTCGCCTCAGAATGTAAGTTCGTATATTTCCCTACAGCCTCATCTGAAATGAATGCGATGTAGAGGCTATTTTGCTCAGCACCACGTGGACACGCTCAACCCAGCAGTAACGCCTGTTCAATTCTTGGCCTCCAAGTTCCCTGGGAAAACAGAACAAGAATACCGAAGCCATCTTGGAAACTTCCAGATTAGCGGCATGACAGGGTAGGCTGTCTTCCTTTTCATTGTTCGGTTGGATGCGACTATCTGTATGGCAGATTACAGATGATCGCTACATTGTCAGGAGGTCAAAAGTCGCGTGTAGCTTTTGCGGCGCTCTCGTTGATGAACCCGCATATCCTACTGCTTGATGAACCTACGAACCATCTGGATATCGAGGTACGTTTTCAAACTTCATCGCAAGAGCGAACATAACGGACGCACAGGGTCTGGATGCACTGATGGCTGCTCTGAGTTCCTGGAACGGAGGAGTCATCATCATCTCGCACGACGAGCGGTTCATCACCAACGTTGCACATGAGGTGAACTTGTTCTCCTCGACCCGTATGGATGGACTGACCTTAACGGCGAATAGCTCTGGGTGTGCGCGGACGGGTCGGTCACCAAGTTCAAAGGCGACGTACAGGCTTACAAGGTGAGCGTGGATCGTTGCGCGTTTGATTTGTTGATCACCATCGTTCATCAGAGTTTGATTGTGAGCAATATCAAAATGCGGCCGTGAAACAATTGGATACGACGCCCAATCGGTTGGTGCATGTTCTTGCATGCCAGTGGCGTTCTTTCGCAGCGCTCCATGCGAACAACTTTGGCCGTAGACATCTTTGCATTGGACTAATCAAAAATTCCTAATACACAATCGATGATCCGATAGAATAAGCCGCGACATTCAGTTTGGCCGATTCCGCTTCAACTGGTGGCCAGCGGACTCGAAAGTATGTCGCCATACGAGTGTGTTGTTACACCGCACATCCCGTCCCATCTTCCCATCGTGTCTATCGGGCTCTGGCTCGGTAGGAAGGCGCCTGGCGTGGGAGTGACGCTGCGCGTACTTCTTGGTAATTTCCCCTCCCTTTGTCGTTGTTATCACATAAATCTTATCACAGGTAAGAATCCTAGGGATCTCTGTTCCTAGGGTGACTGGAGTACATCAAGTAGCTACACAATCTGTGCAAAAAAGGCCGAGGCGGAGGATCAGAAAATACATGAGGCATGACGAGTAGTATCGCTGGCAAATTCGTTACAGCGGTTGAGCGTCCTACCACGATGCGGTGTGTGAATGCTCTAAGGCTTTGGACGAGGTGTGAATTTGAGCAAACATCCATCCTTGGGGAGGAGCGATGTGATGATTCTGTTCAGGCATAGTTAATAGCGGATACACATTACAGGACACGAGACGTACTGGACTTTGTCGCTTTCAGGAGTGAGATGGTGCTCCCAATTAGAAAGTATACTGGCGGTAGCAAGAACGAGTGCGATGTTCGATTGCGCATACTCGAGACCGATGCATTTATGAGGACCACTCGAACACAAGGGTTGGTGTTGGTAGAGTTGTTGGGATCAAGCCACTGGTCGGGCATCAAGTTCTGGTCGGGGTATACCTGAGGGTCGTGCAATGAGAAGGGATCATCATAGTGTTAGCTGAGACTGTGTAATCGGAAGTGATTGGGAATGACTTAGTGGTCTTATAAGGAACCTAGAAATGGAATCAAGTACGCAGGCGCAGAAACAGTAGAGAGAATTACCATAGCGACAAGAGGCTTGACGCGCCTGCTCTCCTTAACAAAGGCCCTCAAGTACGGTATCTCGTCCAACATTTCCAAAGTCAAAGGCTCGGTTGGATCATTACAGCGCACGCGATACTGTTCCTCGCGAACCTTGGCCAAAATGTCAGGGTGGTCGGCAAGGTGCTGGAAGCCACAGATTAAGCCACTGCTCATAGTATCTTGTGAGGTGAGGCGAATAGGAACGAAATGACAACCATGGCCATCTCGCGGTCGCTGAAATCCTTACGACCTTTGTACCCAGGAGCCTGCAACTCTTTGACCCACTGCTCAAGCATACACTCTGGCTCGGCACCCTCTGCAATGGCGATTTTGGACTTCGCGGCAGCCATTTCCAACCATTTAAGGGCAGCTTTGCGAGCTTGGATGGCTTTGTAAACTATAGTCACCGTGCAGGAAAGGGGGATGGGGATTTTGGCGAGCTCAAAAGCACGAGTCACATCCCAGTACTCTTGACTGATCTCGGTAGCACCTTCCTCAGGGATGTGGCTACCACAGAAAACACGAAGTGATGTCTCCATATAAAGTTCATGTGCGGTCTTCACGATCGCCTTGGGGGAGGGATCTTTGACAGCGCCGGCGAGCCATCGGTTCAAGTGTTTGCGAGTAATGGCGTCCTGGATAGAGATGTAGATGCTTTGGGAGAATGAGAAAATGGAGCGTGCCAAGAATGGAAAACGGGCACCTAATCACCTTGCGGGTAAAGAGCACCCTTCGGTACTCCACGTGGCTTTTACTAAGGAGGACCCTGGTGGCAAGTACCGCCTACAAGTAAGTGTGTGCAAGCAACAAAAAGTACAAACCAGTTATCGGGGATGAGAATTAGTTTTGCAGATTAGAACAGATAGCGTTCAGCATGACTCGGCGAGTTCAAAATCTTACGGGAATACTCGTTGGAAGAGGCCGTGACAATAAAACTACGTGCAAGACGCGTCAATAAGGATTTGATATGATTGCAGGAATGTGACTCGCATGTTGAATACGCTAACGACACTGAGCGTGCTAGAGTTCCACTGAGCCATGTAATTTTCCAAGGTGGGTTGCAGGGAATCGGTAAATTACCGATGGTCGGGATGGTCCATGTAACGCCTGGGAGATGCTTTTCTTGTACCTGTACACGGACTGCTCGAAGACGAGGAGGGTGGCGACTATGGCGAGGGTTGTGTAGAGCCAGGTGGGGAGGAAGAAAGAAGGGACGGGGATGTCAGCTAGGGGGGAGGAATGGATGGACGGAACGGACCGTATACGGTCGGCTCGGTACCTTGCTTGTCGTTTGACTGCAACTCTATCGTGATCGTCAAGTATGCCTGATGATTGGGATTGGAAATTCGAATAGGCAACAGATAGCTTCTATTCAAAGTTCCAGTCCAAATTCCAACTACGTTGTGCCCCTTCTAAAACCAAGGACAAGGAATACGTGCCTGCTGTCGTTTGAAACTCGGGAAGTGCTGCCTGTGGCAGCGGGACCTTGCTTGCACTAATTGAGGTGTGGTCGTAGTTGAGCCTCCCTTGGGGTAATAATACAAGACGGGCTACTAAAGAGAAAATAGAGCGAAGGTCAACACCTCGGGAGGGGTTCAGGAGGGGGGGGATGCGTCGAACGAGCCGCTCGACTCGTCAACTCCTCAGGAGGGGCCTAGTGGAACAAGAAGTAGGTATCGTACTTACTTTCCCCTGACGCGACATTCATCATCTACTGAAAGAGGAAGCTCTTCTGAATGCAAAACTCACAGAGCTCGAGAAGGAGGGAGACGACAAACGATTTGAAGATACAAGGAAAGAGGCGGCAATAAGGCTAGCATGTCCAGGAGAGTTGATGACCGTGATTAAGTTATTGACTGGAGAACTAACACCACTGAGCGAGCTAAAAAGGAATGTAAGTTTGTGAGAGAGGCTACTTTTCTTTGGACGGCGTTACGTACACGCGGGGAGCGAGAGCGATTGAGGATGTGGATGGGCAAGAGCGTGCAGCGGCCCGGAACGGAAGCCCAACTTGCCGCCAGGGAGGACAAGCGACGAGGTGCGAGAGCAAGAAGCGCCACCCGCTTACGTCGCTTGAGACCCTCGGTTCGCATTGTCTCGGAAACGGAACAAGAATGCAGAAACCATCTCGGAAGTTTCCAGATTAGCGGCATGACAGGATAGGGTTTCTTCTTCCTTTTCATCGTTCGGTTGGATGCGACTATCTGCATGGCAAGTTGTTGAAGTTGATTGCTACGTTGTCAGGAGGTCAGAAATCGGTGAGTGGTTTTCGCGGCGCTTTCGTGGATGAATCCACATATTCTACCGCTCGACGAACCTACGAACCATCTGGATATCGAGGTTCGTCTTTGATCTTCGTCGCAAAAGCGAGGCAGTACAACTGATGGACACACGCAGGGTCTAGTCACGTACCTGAAACGGAGGCGTCATTGATTCATTGGGTGGTGATCATCATTCCCCGCAGTTTGATTGTGAATAATATCAAAAGTGCGTCCGTGAATACGATGTTCAGCGCGTTCATGTTGTTGCATACCAGTTGCTGTGCTCGGCAGTTGTGTTGCTTCATGCGAACGACTCTGGCCAAGGAGAGATAGACATGCATGTGTTTAACTACTCCAAAATTCCTAATACACGATCCATGATCTGATAGGAATAAGCCATGACAAGACAGTTTGACCGATTCGGCTTCAACCGGTGGAGCCAACTCAATCTGACAACCTAATTCTCGCCGTGAGCAGAAATCGGTTTCGCAGTAGCACTGTCGTTCTATCCTAAAAAACCAATTGTCACCAGGTTGAGCGGGACCTCAATGTCATCTGCACTCACCGGCCATCAATCAAGAGTTCTGCCTATATGTTCTCCGCAGAGCAACTTGAAGCCTCTTCTCATGACGAGTAACTACACCACAGTGGGTAGCGACGTTCCCTTGAAACCATTTTGATCTCTGCTATATTGACCAAGCTAGGAAAGTTGCTGAACCAGTTGCGCACGACCATTGCGATTCCTGCCTTCGGGAGGAGCAAGGCTGAAGGGACAGGTGGCGCGAAATACAGCCTGAGATCGTCAGAGGTTTTCATTTTTGTCGTGCGGGGTGCGTATGAATGGCAGTGATCCCGCGTGAGTATTGATCCTAATCTCTAGCATCAACTGATCGGCTTCAAATGGGCTCAGGCGAAAGAGGTGGCGCCGCGAATGCATGCATGCAGTGGCTCGTCGGCAATCTCGGCGATCCTGGGGTCAACGAGGATAACTGCCATCTTTTTTTTCCCTGTGAGGTTGAACAGCAACGGGAGAAGGCGATGATAGTACCAACAAAATGCCACCGATCACATTGTACGTTTGATCCATTTGTGAATGTGTGTTTCGGGTATAGCCCCTAACTCAGTACTGTAGATTCACTAGCGACGCCCCCGTTGGCCTCAACGCGTCCCAATGACGACGCCTCACTCCGTCGAATCTCGCATGGGTTGGGGACGTCACGGCGCTGTTATGTCCAACACAACGCAGTCGACAAACAATATCGCGAGGATCGTGTGCTCTCGAAGGTAGCAGGTGAATGCGCTTGACGGCTTCGAATAAAGTGCCTTTCAGTTCCTTGTATGTGGAGGCTAAGGCCTTTGACGTGGGGGAACCGCTAACTGAGAAATTGGGGCCACGACAAGCAGATGGCTCAGCAAGGAGGGGTCAAATCGAGGTAAAAGTATCGTGATACTGAAATAGCAATTAGCACGAACGACAAACAGACCTAGGAGATTGAAAGGTAGCAACAGATGATCATGAGACGATGATCTACGGACTGATGTTCACGACACTCACTCTCCCGTACAGGACTCCATCGCTGACGATTCTTCTCTGCATCAATACCCTCCACTCCAAATGCCAAGACAAAGGCAACAGCGGAACCCGG
>JBBPJL010001319.1:0-10141 GCA_038088675.1 Xanthoconium separans
CACCACAGCCTGTGGTCAACCGGCTCGGCTCTCATGTTGTGTCGCTCATGGGTCTACAGAACTCCCACGGGTGGTTGAGGTTCAACCAATTCAACGCTGAGGCGGCCGAGGTTACAATAGGCCTACAGGGACACACGAATATTTCAGATCCAGCATCCACCAGCGTCACCAAACACGCAAGTCTTCCTTTCACGGCTATGCACAGACAGACAAATTATTGCAAAGATGTGTCCTCCCAGCCATTCTCTCTCGTGTCGGCGGCTCAGATATCTAGACCTGCCTCCGACCTGTTTCAGAAGGCCCTTCTCGCGTTCAGGTGGTCATTCAATGTATCTACCTGTCATGCTCCCCGAAAGCCATGTTACGTTTCGTCATTCCATTCTTCCACTCACAACGCATTTGTATCACTCACCAGCGTGCATGGTCGCCTGGCGTGACGACAGTGGTCTTGACCTATACGTGGCAACCAGTACCAGTGAATGGATAAAATCTTCTCGGTGTGCTGATCTCACGATGTGCGTTGAAACTGATCCACTGCCGTTCATGTACCCGGAGGACCAGCTAGTAGGTTCTTTGCATTCTGCTCAGAGACTCGAACCGACTACTGATTCCCGTTCAACAGCGCCATTTGTATAATGATGAGGGTTCAGACCCTGGGTTTCCTCTGTATCCTATTCAGCCTTCCAGCCACGTTCCGAGTCTTGGAAGACCGAAAAAAAAAAAGACACATTCGTGATGACTGAAACTATAAAGGGCATAGGGTGACGGAGATCTAGACGTATCCAAACCGGTCACCTAAAGTGCCCGGGCTGCTGCTTGCCTGATGCGTTGCAGGGTTCTGGTTGGGCGGAAGGAGAGGTTTCCTCAAGTTCACCACCGCTTCTGCGTGGAATCGGCTCCAGCCCCACAGACCAACTTTGTCCATCTCCGTCCGTATCGGAGATCGTCATGTTAAGCTATATGCGCCATGCACGAGCAAGGGTGTCTTGCCATCCGCATTTTATCGTTCAACTTGAACGGCAAGTCAATGTCTAATGTACATCCTCGTATGAATAGTTCCAGTCGTCCTACGATGATGATGGAGGAGCAAATAAATATGCATGTCCCAAGGAGAAAGAGAAAAGGTCGAGGCAAATGGAATGGTGCATCGTCATCCAACACATCACGCTTATATATTGCCCGTGCTAAGCTCCAATCCCGGGATCTTGCCGGAATCCACGTACGTCTCCGTTTCCATGTCCTTGCGAATGTTCTGCTAGCGATCAGGTCCGTGAATGTTGGAATGAGTGGAAAACCCACAATAGGGGTGAGAGGAGCCATGGTCGTGTTCCTGTTCTGGGGTCCGGCACTGTCGGTAGACGAGGGACCACTCATGACCACCAGGTCTGGCATAAAAGCCTCACCCCGAATGTACGCTCGAACATTCAGGTTGGCTAGAAGCGCGTTACAGTAGAGCGGGCCAAGCGGGATGGCAAACACGACGTAGAGCACATTCGTGTCAGGAAGGGCACGCAGCTACAATGTTGGTTTGTATCAACTTCTGATGCGACGTACACATCGATACATACATACCAAGATAACGGACAAGACGGCGAATGTGGCAGTCCAGATACCCGTATTCACCGCAAATACGGCAAGCCGTTGTAGGATGTGCACCGACCTTGCGAACCAATATTTAGATGACCTTCCGTGCATTCAACTGCTGGGTACTTACCCTTCGAATCCAATAATGGTTCGCTTCTTGAGAAGCATGTATGTCATAGCAATCGCGATTAAGACGTCTACCACAGCAGTGACAGACAAACACGCAAGAGTTATATCCTGTCCACTGAATGAAGAGTCACCGGCTCGGAAGAAAAATGAATACAGTTACCTTGAAGAAAGGACCGTAGAATTCATCATACGGAACAGCCTGTACGCGTCTGAAGTCGAACAGTTTGAGTATAAGCGAATCAAATCGCACATGGCCTTAAAAAGCGCTACAGACCCGTTCGAGACATACAGCCCTTTTGCGGCAAAAACTGAAAACATGTAAATCAACTTTCTATCAAATGATGTAAACAACTCACGAATGGAAGTAACTGTTGTTCAGATGAACGCTGTTAGACGTGGATGTCCCACCCAAAAGCCTCAGACCCTGACCTGTCTGGAATATCACTTGGAGAGTCTACGGCACGCAGTTTAGTGAGAACATGGTTCTCTACGGGTATACAAGTTCCTACCCATAACATCGGCGCCATGATGCCCTTCCCACTGACTGAGCGGTTGTGAGAATCAATACGGAAGAGATTGAAGGTTCGACCTCACAAATGTAAATTCGGTAGATGAAAAATCCCTGTGCAAAGATAGCAACCAGGGTCTGGGGTGCATGAGATTCATTGCCTCTGGAGAGAATGCAAACACCTACCGACCAAAGGAACTGTAACTGCTATGCGTGAGCAATCCTTCTCAGGAGATTGAAGACGCAACTTACTATGAGTATTCTGACAGAATGTGACACCGTCAACAAATCCATGGAAATAATTACTTACGGCACACCCTGGGTTATTGCGAACGGGTTCAATAGAGTGGCGATAATGTATTGGTAGACTGTGTGGGTGATAAGATAGACAGCTCGGCACTAGCAGGCCAAGACACAAACCTCCCGAAATAATCAAAGCTGCATTGATCGTGTCAAGTACCCTGTCGGGAAGCGAGTCAAGCGCATGTTAAACAGAAGCCATGGGATGCACCATGTCGCTCCTACCTAGAATAAACTTTGTAGTATCATGATAAAGGACGTCCAAGAATTCACTTACAAACAGCTTAACGCGCAGAGAATCGTTCGGATAGCTGCATCAAATAAACGAAAAACGAACGAGGAGGACAAGAAAGGAATGAGACACACTGGACATAATAAAAGAAGCTGACCAAATGTGCGTTATGTCAGTAATACACTATGAAACGTTTCATACGTACGTTTGCATGCATGTGGCACCGTAAAGGCCAGTGGTCAGGATGGCGGAGAAGAAAAACGGTCCCAATATCACTTTATATAACGAGGCGAATGGGTTGGCTGAGTCCATGAGTGCTTCCCTACAGCTGGAAGGGCGAAGAAAAGTGGCTGGCAACTCCAATATGTCACATGTGTCAATGGTCATATATGATAAGAAAAGATTGAGGGACTCTGTGATGATCACCCATGTGAGGCATCACCAGGCTAGGCTGATGCGAAGGCTGTACAGTCTCACCCTCGGCTCTTCGTAGGTTCAAGATTCGCCCGAACGCTTGTAATCACACCCCCAATATATGATTTCTGATTTTTACCCACCCACCCACCCCTCGCACGAATAATGTTTCCTGACATCGTGCTAGCGGGGAAACGAAATTAGATCATGTGTGTATTAGGTCCAGGTGGGACAAACCAAAGTTCTAGCACAGGCGCAGATGGTGGCCAGTAAGCTGGGAGACTTCCGCCCAGTCGCTCCACCCCAATGGCTTGTGCTAGGCACGGTTTCAACTTTCTCGAATGGTTGTATTGAGTCTCGGAGTCTGGACTAACGAACAATCTGGTCTGAGCACGTGATCAAGGCTTTAGCAAGCCCAACACGGGAAGTTCGACCACAACGCCAGTTTCTACGCAGAGCTCGCTCCACCCTTGCAACTTGAAACGGGGTCTCTATCTACTGTGATACAGGATGTACAGTATAGCCTGACTCCATGCGAGTTCCGCCTCGTGTGCTACATTCCGTAACACCCCAAAAATTTATGGCCGCAAGAAAGGTCAGCCAAGGCTTCGCTGGCCACTTCTCCTCTTCGTGTGCTTTTTATCTGGAGTCCTGGACTCATGTTTCAAAGTAAACAATATGCAGATAATTGCGCGGTCGAACTCCCAGGTAACGATCACGTATCTTTGGAGCTGGAGACTCGGACTGAGCAGTCCACAGATGAAGGGGAAGGCTATGCAAGCTTGATAGCCTTCTTTTTGCAGTTGTTCGAACGCGCCCATGTACTCCTCGCCGATCCCCAGTCACGCGAATCATTTGTTTGGTACACTCGGAGCGAGATCAAGAGGGTCATCGTAGAGGTCACCAAGGCTGCACAAGATCACTGGCGACGTCTCCACTCAAACTCGAGAGCCTTTTTCTCAAGATTACTTGCCCTCACACAGGATCCAACTGGCCTCGTTCCTCTCATCATCGACTATGCGTTGCTGGTTCGGTCCTTCTGGAGCAACAGGCAAGTGGGTCCCAAGGTTGTCTATCCAATGCAATGCATCAAGGAGCGGCAGCCGGGTCCGCTAGTAAATTTAGTCCTGGATCACTGTAGGGCCGTCCGCCAGTATCAACACATCGGAGAAGCAACGTTTCCCCTAGGCGTCGACCCTCCCTGTGTCGCGGTCATTGATTTAGATCAAGTCGCTCACCCCATCGCTCAAAACGAATACAGCGCACAGGTTGATTTTTATGGCCACGCGTGCTTGTTGATCATCCTCACACTCATCGTGGATGTGCTTTATTCAGCGGACTGGTCAGATTTTCATCGCTGGACTACCTGCGCCACGCACAGTCTGGTTTTCTTCGTCTTGGCCGTATCCCGTGGAGAAGGTACACTCAAGCTTGCTTGGAAATCGAACGCATCGAGCGCGCCTGGCTGCGCGGTGCTTTTGGATCAAGACTTTGCCGTGATTTTGACAGGCAGTGAAAGCGCGCTCGAGGCGATTGCAGAGATAGGCTTCAGCCACCCTCACTATGATTACGCTCCCCGCGACTTGTTCATGTCCCTCCCCATATATCTGCTATGCCAAGGGCTGCTGCTTTACCCTGCGCTGCCACTAAAGCAGTTGATGACAAAGACCTTGCTTTCCTTCATTGCAGTGATTATAAGTGATGTCGCCAGGAATACGCACTCAGACTCACTCCGCACTCGGACCGCCGTGAAAAATGAGCGCCACGGACTGGTTGTTTTCATCGCATTGATGCTCGCGATGGAAATCTCTCTGCTGCGACTTCACTCCGTGAAGTTAATACACATGATTCCTTACGCTGTTTTCCCCTCATTTCTCTTACTCTCCAAGTACAAGCTTCGAAACTATCCCATCAGAACCGCAAAGTTTCTCGATGCCCTGTGGCGTCCACGAGTCATGAAATGGCAGTTCGACACCCTCGCCGCCGTTGCCACGTTCCACTGCCTCGTCCTTTGTCACGGCATCGCTCGTCCCGTCGAGAGCGTCGACGTCTTGGCTTACCTCAACATGCTCGTCCCTGACCAAAGAGACGTCTGGAAGCCTTGGAAGGAGAGGGTAGCTGACCGCATCGTGCACGAGACGGACATTTCTTTTGCGCCAACGGTGCCGACGTTTGGGGATGCGCGCCAAGTGCACCTCAGAGACCTCCTCAACGAAGCACAGTCTGGATACACTGCGTATATGCGCTTTTATGATGGCTCGGGTGGAGGATCGACAAATGACGCGTCGGTGACACATGCGGGTCATCTGGATGCTTTGACGAGCGATTTGGAGCGTATCTTGAACTGTATGGTTATCGCGATCATCACGTCTACTTTACTTTTCGTTCCGTCCCAGTAACAGCGTGTATTGATGACCGAGCTTCACTAACAAGACACCATCCTGACCCTGAGTACCTTCGAAATTTGTTTGGAAGTAACCAATTTTGGGGTGGATCTGTTCAGTGTAGAACCTAGGTGGCATCCCAATGAGCGTGCCCACGAACAAGAGTTATCATAGAAGGGCACACTGCATGTCGATGGCATGTTGTATTCAGAGATTCAAAAAAAAAAAAAAATCACAACGGCAAGCGCGTAGTATATGTGCTTCCACCGATCTACCTCACTCGTCAGTCTCCACCTCCCCAGACGTTTTTGTATGAGCGCCAGTCAAAGATGCGTGGTCAACCAACACTCCCTCATGCCACCTCACACTCTATTCCCCGGCTGTCGACAGGATCCGCATATATCACCACCTCTGTCACCTTCTGAATAGTCTACCAGCGCCATCATCGTCCAGGGTTCATGAGAATTTGAAAAACGCTGCCAGTTGAAAAACTAACCCACCAGAGGCGTCGATGTCTTGGTGTCCCTGCTCTGCGCCAGTGACACGATGCCGCTTGTCGCGGGCCCACTGAATGTCACCATGTCCTCTGCGAACGCTTCACCTCTGATGTACGCTCTGGCATTCAAGTTGGCGAGAAGCGTGTTACAGTAGAGCGACGCAAGCGGGACGACAAACACCAAATAGAGCAAATTGTACTCGGGGAGGGCACGCAGCTGCAAGATGTTTCAGTCGCCTTGTATTGACAGAGCCTGAGACGTGACAGGCATGCCGTGGCAAGTGTTGAACGTACCAATATGGCGGACGAGACGGCGAATATGGCCGTCCATATGCCCGTATTCACCGCAACCACAGCGAGGCGTTGTAATATATGCGCAGACCTTGGAACGATGTTTAGAGCGCTTCCACCGCTTTTTTTCCTCTCGTGCGCTTACCTTTCAAATCCAGCAATGTTCCGTTTCTTGAAAAGCAAGTACGTCATGGCGATTGCGATCAGGACGTCTACCGCAGCAGCGATAGTGAGACACGCAATATCTATATCCTGTCCAAACGATGTAAGGTGCATTAGTTCGGATCAGAACAATACGTGCCTACCTTGAAGAATGGATCAAAGAGAGCATTTAACCCCACTGCATGTATTCCTCTGAAAACGAGGTGTAAACCAGAGTCGCTGTGCAACAAAGATGCACCAACCCGGCCGAAATGTATAACGCTTTCGCTACATAAACTGGGGATGTGATGGTTCAAATTTTGCTGTTAAAAGTTCAAACGATAACTCACTGCTAGCAGCCACTGGGATTTCGCGAAGGGCACGATTAAATAAAGTTGGATCCCAGAAATTGTCTGAAGTCTTACCGATCTGGAAAACCAAGTGGATACCCTACGCAACACAGTTTGAGAAAGACTCGAATTCATTATATTTTTCAACACCTTACCCATAAGACTGGTCCCACAATTTTCCTCCCACCAACTGAACAGTTGTCAGCATCGACTTAATAAATAGAAGATCCCTACCCACAAATATAGATTCGATAGACGAAAAAGCCTTGTGTCGGCATTGAAACAAAACCCTGCATGATATGAGTCCCAACGTTCCAAAGAGTGTGGATAAATGGGTACCGCCGAAACGATCTGCAGCTGCTCCTCGTCGGTCGACTTTCTAAGACTTCGAAGATGCAACTCACAGCAAGCTCTCTAATGAAATATAAGGGTGTGAAGCATGGATTCAAGAACATGATGACTCACGGCACCCCGTCCATTATCGCTAACGGATTCACCAGTGTGGACATGATGTATTTGTACACTATGCAGGGGATGAGACGAGTGAAGTGATGCCATGATAGTTGAGCATTGGTACGCACCGCCAGAAATAATCAAGGCCGTATATATCGTATCGAAAACCCTATCATCAAGTGTATCAGGGAAGTCGTCAATCAAAAGCAAGAAGTACCATACCATACAGCTCCCACCTGGCACGAATATGGCATTATCAGGCTAAGCATATTCAAAAGCTAACTCACGAAAGACTTCAAGCGCAAAGAATCATTTGGGTAGCTGAAACGAAGACGTCAAAGTTCGGAAACGAGATTCAGAAGAATAGGACACTGACTGAACGTAATAGAAGAACCTGTAGGAAAGCGCCTCCATGACTACACGACTGCAATGCACTTTGGAAAGATCTGCACTCACGTTTGCATGCATGTTACGCCGTAGAGGCCGGTCGCCAGGAGGGTGGCGAAATACATTGGTCCGAATACGGGTCCATAAAACGGAGCGATCGAATTCGCTGGTTCCATGATCTTATTTGCCTGACTGTGTTTCAGCTGGCACGGATGGGAGCACCGTGAAGAGGTGAGATAGCATCTGGCAGTTCATATACGTGTACACGTATTGCCACAAGTTACGAATAGCACAAACCTTGAAAGCAATGCTTTTGATGAACATCAAAGTCAGCGCTTTAGAATTTGATAAACCGACTCGGTTAAACCTCGTAGCTAGGGTCTAGGTGCGAACGGTCTCAGCCAGTGAATCTGTATTGATACACTCACGAGCAAGCCCACCCAACTTTAAATCTTTTGAAAATTATCCCCTCGCGCTTGTGGGACATGGTGGTAAACTAGTAATAGCGAGAGCCAAGATGAGTCGAATCAGACAGTCAGCGGCGAAGCTGTGTTACAGTTGGTTCTATGTTCGTATGGGATCCCGGGAAAACCTCGAAACACTGAATCTTTCGTTGATGTGTGAGGGCATTTGCCAGAGTAAGCGAGAGGCTCACACGAGTAATGCCCGCCCGCGGCTCATGTAGATTCCCGCTCCACATTAGCCTGCACATATCAATGATAATTGGCTGGAACCTAACGAGGATCTTTGGAACCGCTCAACGTGAAGACTTTGTGAGGCTGGGCCACCTGAGTCTAGCAAAATAGAAGGCCACGAAGAGTGGGTGTGGAACTCAACGCGCAACAATGCAATTGATGTCAACACAAGGAATCTGTTGATCAGAACCGCACAGTAAACTGTAAACAAGCGAAATTACCAGCACTGGTTACTACCGGATGGAATAAAAACCATACCTCTCTCCCTACATCGAGTCGCCTGAGGCCCTGAGGCAAGTGAAAGATGTGGAGTCAGTTCATGGGATCCATGGATTACAAAAATAAAATATGAGCCAGCCGGGACGCCCATGATCAAAGGATGGACGGAGAACAATGAAGATTTATGTGGCCGGCAACTTCGTGGCGTGACGCGGATGGAAACCAGACTATTTTCGTCCTTGGGAAGAAACACCTCTCTTGTACATACTATCCTTGTTGAAGTGATGATGCAAATGCTACTGGCAATAAGGTGACCATGAAGGTGGACCACTGTAGTCACACGAATCCTGAACAAGCCAATGCGTATCCCACGTCGAGTGATGCCAACAAAAGGTGGAAACTGCCAATCGGATGGACCGTCTTCGTGAAGCGTGACTCGGAAGCGGTAGCGCTGCTTTCCCACGGCAACTCAAGTAGTAATCTCACGAATTCGCCGGCTGGTTGGGTCTGAATCGACATTAATCCGGGTCTCAGAGTCGCACACCATGTGCCATTGCATTGATACAAACGTAGCTACTTAATTTTATCCCCGCAGGGTAGTATATACACAGATACATGAAGATCTCCAGCGAGTCTTGCAAGGTCATGACGCGAAGGGTATGATGTAGCTTTAATCATGGGTGTACGAATAAATATGGGCTTTGACTTTGAAGCAGGGAAGGAGCACGCCGTCAAGGTAATCGGTCTCGAGAGTCCAAGTCCAACGTCCGATGTTGCATCGCGTTCACACATCATTGTCCAGCGAAGGGTACTTGCCGTTGTCCGAAAACGTCACCACCTCGGTAGCCTTGCGAATGTGCTACCAATGCCATCATATCGTCAGGTCCATGAACGTTCGTTCACCTTCCAGACTCACCAGAGGTGTGGGAGAAGCCATCCTGGAGTTCCTAATCTGGGTCTCGGTTCTGGTGCCACTGCTCACGGTCCCGCTCATCACCACCAGGTCCTGCGTGAACACTTCGCCCCTAATGTAGGCTCGAGCGTTCAAGTTTGCAAGGAGCGTGTTGCAATATACTGTAGCGAGTGGGATAGCAAACACCAGATAGAGTAAATTGGTATCAGGAAGGGCACGCAACTACAGTGATCGTGTCAGCTTGCAAGAAGCGACAATGCAGAACGTCGCATACCAATATGATAGACAATACAGCAAACACCGCCGTCCAGATGCCGGTATTTACTGCAAAGACAGTGAGGCGTTGTAATAGATGTGTTGAACTTGTGGATTGATATTAGACAGCTGTTCAATGCATTTTCTGATTTGCGCTCACTGTTGGAATCCGGCGATGCTTCGCTTCTTGAACAGCAAGTATGTCATGGCAATTGCGATCAGCACATCGACTCCAGCAGCGACAGAAATGCACGCGAAAGTTATATCCTGTCCGCCTAACATGAGACCACCGAATTGAACTTGAGCTTATATCTACCTTGAAGAAAGTATCATCAATGACAGTGCTCGAAACTGCTACTACATGTCTGTGAGTGAACAATAAGTGTCACT
>JBBPJL010001320.1:0-10140 GCA_038088675.1 Xanthoconium separans
ATATACGCACTCGGAGCCTGCTTAATCTTTAGCGGCTATATCGTATATGACACGTACATGATCACAAAGCGCCTGTCCCCTGATGAATTTATTTTGGGCTCTATCAGCCTTTACCTCGAGTACGTCTTTTTTCTCACCTAGTACTTTACCTACTGGCTAATTATCCCTTTTTCTAGTTTTGTCAACCTTTGTGAGTTGAACACAGCCTTTTTCATGTCGATCAAAACTCACATGTCCCCTTATAGTCATCAACATCCTTCGCCTCTTGAATGACCTTCAAGATCGCTAGATAAACAGGTCTATGTTCTGTATGGGGATACTGAATCACGAGTCGTTTTTATTTTGAATTTCCTGTTCTGGAGTCTTGGTAGCCTACTCTTTATAGTTTTGTAGTTCAGCATGTATATTATTTCAGTCGCCATCGGGTCGCGACAACACTGGACTCTGAATCCATGTTACATGACTTCATTCCAAGTGCATCGTTATTGTAACTCGTACTCTCGATGGGGGGGTAGTGTCCAGTCCAGTCTCTCCAGACCATCCATGTCAAGGCATGCTCAATCAGAACAAGAAGCTGGCAGCGGACTGCAACTTGCAATATGGCACAGGGTAGGTTCCACAGTCGAGCTTGGCCCACATTCGAGGACAAGCTCCATGCTTACAGCCCAGCCAACTCGATCAAATGAGCGAGCTTTTCAGGGTTCAAATCCTCATGCCGCGGCTTTATCACGCACGGTATGTTTTCAGGACGCCTGTGGAAAAATAGAAAAAAGGCATCCAAGAAGAAGAAAAGAAGAAAAGTCAGAATCAGAAAAAAAAAACACGACTCGGTGGTAAAATCGAACGCACGTGGTGACGCCATGTGTCCATTCCACGTGGGCCCCGTCCGGACCCGGGTCCCATCCAGGCGACGCGTCGAAACGAAACACGGCGAGTAAGGAGACGATCGCGATCCAGATGGACGCGTCTGCGACGTGTCTTCCGACGCTGACAAGGACAGGGCTGAAAACGCGCGAGAGAGACAGAGAAAGGTGAAACGCGTACCAGGCACGCCGACCGAACCCGAACACAAACGAGAGGTCATCGACAGCGGCGTTTGGGGCTTGGAGGAAGCGTTCGGGTTTGAATTTTTCTGGGTTGGGATACTTGATGGGGTTTTGGGACATGGCCCTGGAGGGGTACGAGTCAGTCCGGTCATAGAACGTGCAGGACGAACTGTGCGCTGGAAACGTACCATGCATTTACTAACACAGTCGCTCCTGGACACAGGCAACACGGTTAGCGGCGCCCTTGACCCAGAGAGCGATGACCAACCTCTGGGAATATAGTATCCTTCGTAAATGTCATCGTCCACAGTGGCGTGCGGAATGCCTTGGAGCGATCAGAATTCCGCACTTGATAGGTGCTTCGCAATCTACTCACCCAGCGGCACGGCTGGGTGCCACCTCAACGTTTCTTTAAGTACAGCTTCGACATACGGAAGCGATGGTCGATCTTCCCAATGTGGGAGCCTCTGGAGTCCTTGGCCAATAACAGAATCAATTTCAGCATGAGCCCGTGCCTGCACGTCAGGGTACAGAACCATCGCCAATAGGAAGGTCATGAGTGTGGAGCACGTCTGTATGGTAGGGCAGTGTGATCAATGCCAGGCCTCGGCACTCTGCAAAGTCCAAGTTCGTACCGTTTCCGACGCAGCTAATCACACATGAATTAGACACAGCCTAGTAAAATGTTTGAGAAGCAATCGCTTACCAGCGTAAGCACTCGCACAGGCTTCTTTCACTGCCTTCTCGAGATAAGCAGCTTCTGCCTTCGTGCCTGCCCTATCCTGTATTCTTAGCAGGGCATCCGACACCATAGACGGAGCGGCGGTGCCTGCGGCCTACAATGTACCCCGCATCTCCCCCGTCAGCTCGACGATCACATGATGCGGGGCAGACGATCGACCACCAACCATACTCTTTTTTACATATTCAAAAGGTGCTTCTACCCATCCTGCGATTGACTCGCGCGAAATTTTGGCGTTGCGTTTGAAACTCGCCCCTGGAAACCATTCTGGAACATGCTTCACTGACGTGGTGGGAAGATGATGTCCCATTGGGAAGGAATATTGTTTAAAATCCGCATCACACGCATGACAACGCTGACATGGGACACTTACGGAGTGGAAATGCGGCTATCAATGCTGTCACTCCTGGTCGCATCTCCTTTACAGCAATGTCTGTCGCACGCTCGAGTTGAGTTGCGATTGGGTCATCCACGTCCGAAGCATCATAGTCGTACACCAGTGACAATACCGTTGAAGTACTCAGGCTGTCAACAAAAAAAAGTCACCAGAGCCGATGAAATCACATAACCATTTCCTTACCTTTGAAAATGTGCCAGAAAGTCATGGGGACTTGATAATAAGCGGGTAATTAAACCATGCGCTTTTTGCAGTTGAACAGGATGAAATGATGGAGCTGCGTTGAGATGCAACGCCTGGTGGAAAATTCGGCGATGAAGACGCCAACGATCTCCATATGGTAAAAATATAGAAGAGAACTCTGTCCCAAAGCTGTTCCCGAGGTCATTAAAGGCGTCACACGACGGGGAATGAGAAGCGTCTCACAGTTCGTTCATGGGGATGAGACTGGCGGGGCGGCTGGAATAATTTTGGGATCGGCGGTCGAGAAGGTCCTGCGCAATCTTCTCTGAGTTAAGAACGATGATTTGCTGAGTCAACAATCGAGTGTAGATGATGGGACCTAGACGCATGTGTTGGTCAGGAATCGAACGCATACAATGGAGGGACACACCGTATTCTGCGCCCCATCTTGTATACGTCTTCCAAGGATGGCGAGTGTCAATACCCCAAATGTTCCCCAGTATCGGAATTGGCGAAGGTCCAGGGGGTGGACGTCGATATTCGGTGTTCCTCCTGAATAAATAAACCAATAGCGACAGGATACAGAAAGGGACTATGGACAATTCTGGGGAAAACATGAGGGATATGCCAGGGGAGGGGGGGGGCAGGCCAAAAGAATGTATCCGTGTCACTAGACCATGATATAGGTCCCGCCCGATGAATCCCGCCCTGGCTGATTCAGGGACCAGACACTGGTAGCTAAACAGCTACTTATCATGATTTAGTTGATGCTTCCACATGGGAAACGTCCCTGCTGGCATCAGTATCGGGACATCAGGTAGCAACGGACGGCGCACTGTACTAATCAATGGGCGGACTCCCTCGTTTGCCGAGCGTGGAATGGTGGTCTTGAGAACGAAGTCCGAATCTCGCCAGAATAATGACGTTGACTGGAAAGATGAAGCTAATGTGCATACCTGGTTGAACGGTTTTCTCGACAGTATCAGACACAAGATCACTGAAGGCACACGTCAGCTGGTTCGCCTAGGAGGTCTACAGCGAGCTCCAGACGTTTGCCGCAATTGTGATTTTGATTCCGTGGATGTCGTGACGGAGGGGTGACAGGTCAAGATTCCAAGATGCCAGGACTCGGATGGATGGCTAGCGAGTAAAGGGTAAGTGTGAATGGTCGACCCTGCCTGCCTCGCTGCCTAGGAACGCCCTATATCATTAAGACCTACTGATTGGCGATGTTGCCATTGAAACTGTGGTCGAAATGATCCGTTCGAGTTGATCCGACTTGACCAGTCAGTTACATAAGGCCCGCTACCTGGTACCGTGACAGGCCCATTGAATACCAAATCTTCATCACCTCCGAGAGTCTGGTCATGGGCCTCCCCAGTGGAAGCCGTTGCATTCCTCCTTGAAACCCACACTCGTTGATCCTTTTCCCACCAGTTTCTGCATGACCAGAACGACGGTGCCGTAGAGGGAACATCTTCGTCAAGTTCCCCAGCATGGCCGTCAACCATATAATATCGCATGTCCTTCTTCCACCCATTTCTGGACTGCGTCAATTCGGAAACTAGTAAAAGACCTCGCGTCCATTCTCTCGACTCCTCGTCCCTCTTGTGGAAAATGTCTTCAACCTCCGGAGTAGCAGTGATGCATGCGTGCCCATCTGCGGAGAAGCCATATTTCTCAAACGCCTGTTGAATGGCGGGTCCACCACTCCTCCTACGCGGTTCGTTCTCCAAGTTAGTGACGACGTAAAGAGCCTGAGGTACCTTGCTTTCGCAGACCACCTTAACGAACAGCTGTAATTCTGCTGCACAGACTTGGTGAATGCCTCTTGAACGTTCGAGTCCTCCGATCAGCTTGTAGTTATCATGTGACATCTCCAGTTCGTTGAGACCGATCGTATCCCATATACAGAACAGTGACTTTGGAGAACAACGTGATAGGGATTGGAGGTAAAAGTGCAGGCACATCGGACGGGGTTTTCACATGCAATCAGCAGAGCTTTTTACCAACTCCCGTCTATGAATATGATGCTATTGCAAGGCTGCGAGTTATATGCGAGAGGTCGCTCGTGATCTAAAGTGAGTGACTCAATGCTCTGACGGAATTAGCTCAACATCTTTCACGAAATGGACTACTTACGAAACGAGACACAGTTATTGAGAAATTGAGGATTAGGCTCATGCCAGGGCTGGGGCTTTTACACGGGCAACCCGGGTAGGTTATGGGCATAATAACCTTGCCTTAGCATTAATTCTGCACGAACAAATGTCTGGTAACGCATGGACAGCGTGTCATATTGTCCTGGCTTGAAATTGATGGAAAGAGAGGAACAATCGTTTATCTCCGCACCCAGGCGTTTCATACAGGGCGATGATCTATCGCTAAATAGCAAAAGGGAATACAAGATACAGGAACATTCACAATGAGTCGACGGAGGCATCCGAGTCGTCCGATTTCATGAAATCCGGGCCCGCGTTATCCAGCCGCTTGTCCCATATCCTGTTCGCTAAGTACTCCGCCTCTGGTCTCGAAAACTTGCACTTACGTCGGAGGTGGCGTGCCAGCTCCTCCGGTGCCAACGCCTGTCGGTGTCGGCTCCTGATCTGACTTAACCACCTTAGCAACCTCCCTGCCAGGTGGATGAACCACCCCGTCCGTTCAGACTGCCACGACGTGCCACCTACAGTCGCATGCGCCAAGAGCATGGCTCGTATTGCCATCTGAGATTCGTGGTATCTCTTCGCATAACAGTTGTTGCGTCCACGAATGGCAGTGACGCATGCATGCGAAGCGCACGAAAGATTGTATGCTTCAAACGAGGACACATTTGAATCCCACCATCCCTCCATCGACTGCTCGTTCTCCAACCCTGTGACGACGAATGCGACGGGCACCTGGTTTTGACACAGGATATCACAGAACAAACGATAATTGTTCTGCATTACCGCCGTGATCCTGCCACCGCGGATACAAAATAGGAGGAGGCGAATGCCACCGGTACGTTGGAGTCGACAGATGAGCGTGTTGGCTTTTTCGATCGCCGTGAGGTAGTCATTCTTTTTGAACTGCGGCTCGTTTAGACCGACGGTGTCGAATAAGCGAATATGGTGACTGAGTCCTTGTTCGTCTGGGAGAACGATGTCGTATGAGGCAGTTTCCAATGTGCAGGCGGCTGCACCCGGGTGGACATCGGCGAGCTGCTCCCCAGCGATCAGGTTGATGACGGAGCTTTTCCCCACACCTGTCTCGCCAACCACAAGCACATTGGGAGAGAAATGCCTTTGGGCTTGGTAGGATGGAGTGTTATCCGCTCGACGCATTGGTCGACACATCTGACCCAAACGATTGGTGAGATAGAGCGACAATTTTGGCTGGTTATCTTGCTCACCGCTGGTTTCCTAGAGGGGAGGGGAGAGGCGCAAGCTGGGGGGTCCATCAAATTTATAGGACCTTGTGACTGCAGGACTTCGGTGCGAGGGTTGAAAGGCGCCAAAATGTGCGCGCTATGCTCACCCTGTTTGAAAGCTGCAACTCTCCAGAAAAGTACACAATGATGGCTTGAGGCCTCTATCACCCCGCAGAACACTGCATCGTCCAGTGACATCTTCAGGATTCGAAAAAGTGATGCTGCTTGCTGATCAGCGCTTTAGCCCTGAACATGCGTTCTTCGCATGTAGGCGAGTGAAAGAACACATGCTGTAAAACGACTCTGGTTTGCAGGAGCTTTCAAGATGAGCGTTAAAGGACTCAACACGCCCCAACCTTGAGGCCTTCCGCAGAGGATCCCCGTCGACAGTGAAAGGAATATAGTCTCCTATTTCCAGCGATATATTATCCCAGGTACCGTCAAGCTATACCGACCGAAGCACCCAGGCTACGCGGCTGTGGTTCTTGAACATACTTCCCATGCCCTTGAGGGTCAGCAGGGTACAATATCTTCTCTGATTATTCGACCTGCAGTGACACAGTTTGACCGCAAACCGTCAGTGGTGATGTGCTGTGGTGTACTGGGTCGGCAAATCTCGGATGCCTGTCGGCCCCGGCTGCCAAGGTTTGAACGATGGTTGCGATGCTCACCAAAAATACTGTCAGGCGCTTGTTCATTCATACTAAGCGACCTCTGCACGAAGATTAACGAGTTCTTCGGAAAGATATATCATCCTCAGAGTCTGTCGACAAAGTCCAAAATCACAAATGATCAATGGGGAGTTGTAACTAAAATCCAACTCGAACAACCTTGCGTCAGATGCATTGGCCAGCCTACATTCCGCGACTCAGAACAAGCGGTGCACACGCCTCCTGAGCGCGCCACTGCCAGTGTGTTCCTTTTGAACGCCAGCTTACCGGTGACAGGGAGTAAACCTGGGGCCGAGTAATGCATAGTAGCATATAAAATGTTGAGTTCTTCTCGTCATCCTCTCCCTAGCCACAAAGACGAACCACAATGTCATACACCAGCAGTCTTTTACTCGCGGGTACGTGAACGTTGTCGTCCTTTTCGACAGCCATATCCTGACACGGCTTCACGTCCTTCTTACATCGACTTGGCTTCCTGCAGGTTTCATTGCCTCTGATCTGCCAACGAAAAGGTGGATGAGATTGATCCGCCCAACAATGCGCCTCCGCGTGCGCGTCCACGATCACGCATTTGTATCATCAGCCATCACAGTGGACGACTGCATCCTGGACGGAACGAGCATTCAATGGTCTTGGGACGACGATGGACGGTTCCCACCCCGGAGTCCAAACGTCCCACATAATCAACGCGGTACTCATCGACGAACTCACAGGTCATTCTTTCACGATGATGAAAAGTTCGAAATCGAGATCGAGAGACGGTTCTTGCTACGATACGAGTGTATCCGCCGAACGCAACGAACGGGCATCTACCAAATTCGAACCGGCGACCGTGAGTATCATCCATCTGCGACCGAGTCTCCTGAATTTGTCCTTTTATCTGGGCACTGGTACTCAACGTGCGCTTGCAGGTTGTACGCTGCCGTTGTACGACGGACAACGGTCTGTCGAAATGCTGGAGGATGGGATTAGGATTGGCGACATCACATTCACGCTTCGAAGTGATGTGTCGTCTGATGGCCACTTCTTCAAGTTCAATGTACTCGTGAATAGGTCCTCCCGACCACCCCCGTTTCACGGTATGGGCTACAGCACTAACCTATGAGCTCGAACGGAAACTTTTGGTTGAATACCTACGTTACTTTTTGATGACCTGTACTATTTACTCATACCATAGCTATCAAGATACCCCGCATGTCATAACCTAACACCTCGACATCATACAGCATTGTAACCAAGATACATGGTAACATTATGGGGATATAGTCTCGTTTGGCCTTTCCATGTTTCTGCCTTTCTGCCCAAAGTCAAAGCTCGCTTCAAAAACATTCTTGGATCTTGGCCAGATTACCACATTCAGGACTCGGAGGAGGTGAATCCCTCTCGAACGTTCGAGTTCCTTGATCTGCTTGTACGCCTGTTTGACCGCACGCGTTGTTGTGCGATATCTCCGATTCGTTGAGAGTGATCGTATCTCATATACAGAACGGCCGGTGACTTTGGGGAACGACGTGATGGGGATCGGAGGCGAAAGTGCAGGTACCTGCATTGGGCGAGGTTTTGGCAAGTTTGTAGACTGCTTACACATCTTTTCTCGAGCGACAGCGTATTGAGAAATCGAGGATTAGGCTCAGGGTTAGGTTGGGGCTTTACGCGGGCGAACCGTGAGGGTCATGGGCATAATCACCTTCCTTTGCGAACAAATGTCTGGTGATGCACGGACAGCGTGTTACATTGTAATTGAAATCGATGGAAAGATACGAACGATCGTTAATCTCCGCACCCAGGCGTTTCATACAAGGCGATGATCCCAGTCTGTCGCAGAATAGCAATATATTCTCGTATGTGTACATTACATCAATCTTGCCCAAAGGGAGATACAAGTAAACATTCTTGTATCTTTGTATTCCCAAAGGTATAAGAATATTTACTTTATACGGTCATATATACATTTACAAATGAGTCGATGGAGGCATCGTCCGATTTCACGATATCTGGACCCGCGTTCTCCAGCCGCTTGGCCCATATCTTGACTGCTAAGTACTCCGCCTCTTGTCTAGAAAACTTGCACTTATCTTGGAGGTGGCGTGTCAGTTCCTCCGTTGTCAACGCGTGTCGACATCGGCTCTTGACCTGACTTAGCCACCTCAGTAGCCTCCCTGCCAGGTGGATGAACCACCCTGTTCGTTCAGACTGCCACGACGTGCCACCTACAGCCACGTGCGCCAGGAGCATAGCTCGCATCGCCATCTGAGACTCCTGGTATTTCTCCGCATAATAGTTGTTGAGTCCGCGAGTGGCAGTGACGCATGCATGCGAAGCGCACGAAAGATTGTATGCTTCAAACAAGGACACATTAGAGTCCCACCACCCCTCCATCGACTGCTCGTTCTCCAAACCCGTGATGACGAATGCGACTGGCACCTGGTTTTGACACAGGATATCGCAGAACAAACGATAATTGTTCTGCATCACCGCCGTGATCCTGCCACCGCGGATACAAAATAGGAGGAGGCGAATGCCACCAGTACGTTGGAGTTCACAGATGAGCGTGTTGGCTTTCTCGATCGCCGTGAGGTAATCATTCTTTTTGAACTGCGGCTCGTTTAGACCGACGGTGTCGAATAAGCGGATATGGTGACTGAGTCCTTGTTCGTCTGGGAGAACGATGTCGTATGAGGCAGCTTCCAATGTGCAGGCGGCTGCACCCGGGTGGACATCGGCGAGCTGCTCCCCAGCGATCAGGTTGATGACGGAGCTTTTCCCCACACCTGTCTCGCCAACCACAAGCACATTGGGAGAGAAACGCCGCTGGGCTTGGTAGGATGGAGGGTTATCCGCTCGACGCGTTGGTCGACGCATCTAACCTGAACGATTAGTAAGATAGAGCAACGATTATGCTAATCTTGCTCACCATTAGTTAGTTTCCTCGAGGGTTAGATTAGGTGGAGAGGTGCAGGCCGGTCAACTTTATAGGACCATGTGAACGAACACGGGACATCGGTGCGTCGGAGAGGCGCCAAGATGTGCGCGCTACACGCACCTGTTTGAAGCTCCAACTCTCCAGAAAAGTATAAAATGATGACCTCCATCACCCCGCAGAACACTGCATCGTCCAGTGACGTCTTCAGGATTCGAAAAGCGATGCTGGTCGCTGATTAGCCCTGAGCACGCGGTCTTCGCATGTACGTGAGCCGAGGGGCGAGTGAAAAAAACGTGCCGTAAAGTGATTCTGGTTCGCATGAGCTTTCAAGATGAGCGTCAAAGGATTCAACACGCCCCAACCTTGAGGTCTTCCGCAGAGCATTTCCGTCGACAGCGAAAGGAATACAGGTCTCCTTCTACTTCCAGCGACATATTGTGCCAGGTACCGTCAAGCTATAATACCGACCGAAACACCCAGGCTTGCGGCGAGAACGCGACTGTGATTCTTGAACATACTTCCCATGCCCTTGAGGTTCAGCAGGGTAAGATCTTTTCTCTGGTTATTCGACCTGCAGTGACACTCTTTGACAGCAAACTCTCAGTGAAGATGACCCGGAGACACAGGTCGTTCGGGTGAGTTGCAGTCTGCACAAAGACGTAATCCCCGACTAAGCAGAGCAGGAAACCAAGAACGTCATCGTTTTTGGAGAAAGCGGGGTGGGAAAGAGCTCCCTGGTCAATCTCGTGGCAGGCAAAAAGGTCTGCGA
>JBBPJL010001321.1:0-10134 GCA_038088675.1 Xanthoconium separans
GGGCCGGAAAGCCCACTGGGCTTTCGCCCATACCTCACTCCTACATATGTACATACATACATGTTAGCTAATGTATGTACATCCGTGCTCCCGCCTGCGAGCCACCGTGCGATCGATCTCCACGGACAATTTCTCGCAATGGGTGGGAAGGACGGGAGCGTGGTCATCGATGTCAATGTAACTGTCATATTTCGGATTACGCCATTCACCGGCTCTGTTGTATACACTGCTGAGCCAGGACAACAGGTCGAGTACATACTAAACTCTTCTCAGCATTCCTACAAAGAACTAGAATATATCGGTGATCAAGCAAGAGACGCACATCGACACGACGAGGCCATTTCCCACTATACGACTGCACTGTCGCTTAATCCTCCTGCCCCACAACTCATTCTCATCAAGCGAAGCAGCGTGTTTCTACAGACCGGGGCATGGGAACAGGCTCTAAATGACGCAAATGAGGTATGCATTCTTTCCTCGGGAGACAAGTTTAGTTGACGTATCATATTCATCAGGCAATCAGGCTCGATCCACCAGCCCCATGGGGTTACCAGACGAAGCATGCGGCTCTACACAAGGCGAGAGATTATGTGGGCGCGGTTCAAGCATTTGAAACGATGCTCTCGAAGATGGAGCAGTCACCTGAGCCAGAAGTTCAACGTGAGTCCCGTTTCGGACTGTTACTATAGCACAAGGACTATTTTGTTCACATTATTCGATAGAGCACGGAGACCAGTATATTCGTCCGTCGGCTACACGAGCCTCGATTCGCAACATTGTTCTGCGGACTACACGTCATTTGCCACGTGTCCTTATCAACACGGGCACCGGTCGCCTATATGATCAGACCCAGCAGGCATCTACTTTCGAATATCAGCCTATCCTTTATGAACTCGTATCGTCGATGACGACACGCATCGACTACATTCGGATCAAGCGTGAAGTACGACGGCACTTCCGCTACGCGATGCTATCCCACAAGTTAGAGGCAGACGAACCTCAGTTCCAGCAGGTGTCGCGCGTATCGGTGTATGACCTGGAGATGTGTCCGACCAATCACAAGCTACAAGTATTTTGCAGGATCGTCCGCGATGCTGGCTTCAGTTGGGCATGGAGCAGCACTTGCTGTGTCAATACATCGGATCGTGTCGCACTCCAAGAAGCTCATGTGGCGACATTCAAGTGGTATCGGAATTCTGCCCTGGTGATCGTCTTCCTCCTTGGTGTTCGCTCTCCCTCGCGGTTTGGAGATCTCATGGGAAGTATTTGGAACTCTCGTGCCTGGACCCTTCAGGAATACATAGCCGCCAAGGTCGTCCAATTTTACACTCAAGATTGGACGCCTTATCTCAATCTGGAGTCGTCAAACCACAAAGAGTCGCAGGAGGTGATTTCGGAGATGGAGCGAGCAACTGGGATTTCTGCAGATCAGTTGACGTCGCTTCGTCCAGGGTTAACGAGCATCAGGGAGAAATTGCGCCTCGCCTCGACCCGACAGGCGACGCTAGTGGAGGATGTGGCATACTCGTTACTGGCCATTTTCTCGGTTACTGATCTACCAATAATATATGGTGAAGACAATGGCTCTCTCGGACGTCTGTTAGCCCGGATTCTCACCGGGTCTGGAGATGCAGGCATCCTTGCATGGACAGGGATGTCTGGCACCTTCAACAGTTCTCTACCCGCGCATATCACTGTATTCAATGGACCAGCCACCTCACATGTTCCCTCCCCAATCTCAGATGCCGAAATAGAAAAGGCCGTCACTGCTTCTTCATTCGACCTTGATGTCGCCATGAATCTATATGATCGACTCGAAGGGCTTCCTCCACCCTGGTTCGCATCCAGTCGGTTGAAACTTCCTTGCATTTCATTCGAACTTCCACGTCTGTCAGCTCATCGCACTCGTTATGGTCGTACATATCGCGCAGACACCTCTACTTTTGGCATGGTGGAAATTAAAACGAGACAAGACCTTTCTCACGTAGACTCTCTATATCTCATACACCCTTGGTTGGACGTGCTCTTGGAACACAGGGCCAAAAATGGCGGAACTGTGATGGAAGACGTTGCTACACCACTCTCACTCGACTCGGACGATGAAGAGATTTTCGACGAGGACATTGATGAAGACGAGGAGATCCCTGAGCCTGAATTGTCGTCGCACTCCGCTCCCGAACCTACGACTCCAATTGATAGAGAGAAGCGAGCACGACGGTTCGTTGCACGTCTTAAACAGCCCTTTGGTGCGCTTTTGCTCGCGCCGATACCGTCGAGTCGACGTGGCATGGATTATAGACGGGTTGTGACTGACAGCCTGGTCAGGGTACAATTCCAGGAGAACGTTTCGCTGGTTGATATTTTGATGCATGTATGCGTGGTTGATGTGTTGTAGATTGGCTAGGAATCTTGCTTCGCCCTCGGAATCCGGATGTAACCGAGGCTTTCTTTGATCATGATGCCAGACACATTTTCGAACTGTTCTTCGCACAAACCATGTCCACTCGGGAGGCCGTTGACGCATTCTTGAGTCAAGAACGCCCAAAGTTTTGTCCTGTTTGTGACTCTCTTTTTCCAGCTACCGATTGCCACTCACAACTACCCCATAGCCCCCAGAGCTACTTCAGCGTTACGCGCCGCGTTGTCCCATGACCCAACTTCCGGAGCGGTATCGCGTCAGCAAGACAAAGACAACCCCCCCCTTGCTTCACTTTGCCATTCCTGTTGACATTTTTGACCTCTACCGATATGCAGACAGACACAATTTGATCGAGCATTGCGCAAACTTTCCCAACCTCATCTCGCCCGTGTCCGCGCTCGTGGCAGTAGAACGATTGTCGGAAGAAGTTGAATATGAGCTCAAATTTGCCTGGCCGTTTGAGGCGACGGCAGACTCCCGCACGGTCGTGGTGCTGTACACCAACTACACTATGGAAGACAAGTTACTCATCGACGAGGATCAGGAAGACGTGATCGAGATGATGCAAGAAGAGCTTGGTTTGGACGCATCCGTGCGACCGAAGTGGTATTTCGACTTTTTCGACAAGTGGTGTCCGAGCAACCTGGATCGTTAGACGTAAATGAGTTCCCTTAGCTCTGCAGGCCACGTTGCTAACTATATGCATTACTCGTTGAAGATGATTGACTTTCACTTTGATTGTGCGGAGGTGTACGCTGGGGGTGGATTGAACCACGAGATGGTTGATGAATGAGTAGCTCCCACCATCAGCTTGTGGTTGCAGTCATGACTCTCGACATGCAGAATGAAATACGCATAGTACAATATCTGGAATATGTAGGTGGAATGTAAATGTACTTTATATTTATTCAAACCACAACACCATTTCAGATAGCGTTTGGCGCTTGACAAGAGAGAAAGTCAGAACCCTTTCCAAGAGATGACGACGACTCCAGCACACGTACTAGTAGTCTTGTCGCAGCCTCGGAAAACTAGGGGATTGTGCAAAGGGTTACTACAGTTGACCAAGCCTTTCCTCGTCACTCGTGTCTCACCCATATAAAATAGCGAAAGACCTCACGGGAGCACACATCACGATGGGGTCGGCGATGCCATTTTCGCATTTCTGACTCGATGTCATCGTGGTATCTGTTTCATATTCAAAGGTGAGGGAAGGACAAGGAGTGTACAGACAATCCGAGTCTTCGATGTAGTAGAGGCAGTGACCGGCGAGTCAAGGAGTTGGGCAGCGTAGTCATCAATGTCCTCAATTCTGTCCAATGGACTCGTGAGCTTTAGCAGCAAACAAGCACGTCAACGCGGAACAAAAAGTCCACCAAGCATCCAGTCCACTCACCTTTCTTCTTTTCGCTCACGTTGCCACACCCATGTGGTATGGTTGAAGAACAATGTCAAGCACCCGGTGCAAGTCCAGTCATCCTTGGACCACCTTGCGTACTCGTTCCCCTTGCATGCGAGCATCTCACGAAAGAACAGTTCCCACTTGGCCCGCAAGATCAGCTTTTCCAACGGGTTGGAACAGAGATTTCTTGGGTGGAATCGTCGTTCGAGCTGCCCTTTGAGGTCCTCCCAATTTGAGGAACGGGATGGGCGGGAAAAGAATGAAAAAAATACGAGATGCACTCGTTTCGTTGAACAATCTAGGAGTATCACCTGGTTGGTGACCATATGATCCATGGTACCAGCACCACCACAGTGATAACCTACTCAAGCGAGTTAAAAAAATAGGTATAGGACGAGAATCAAGTACGAACGATCGTACACTTGTTGTGCAATCCATGGATGTCATCCCCCAGGTATACACCCCTGGCTGCGTCACTTGCCTGACAAACCCCAGAATAAGGTTTATTAAAAAATTGGTGGATGGTGATGAGAGATGGTCACATCTTCGTAACAGCGTAGAACTACGTGAGGGCCTGCAAAGAGGTACATGCCATTCCAGTCATCTGAGAGCATGTCAACACCTCGAATTCCTATACAAAACATACGGACCCCCAAGACGCACATGTGTAGTCGGGACCTCTATGGTCGGCAATGACAGCCCAGCAGACCGTCCCGATGAGAAACCAACCCAACTTGGATGTCTGAAATAGCTCGTGCGACGCAAACTGGTCCAAAAACGATTCTGTTCATCCAGCCCTTTTTCAGGCCTCGAAGCGAATCGCCGGGGGCTAAACAACGTCGACATGAGCCAGAGTCGGTACATGGCCCGTTGAAAACGAACGAACTCAATGGGGGACAGCTTGCTCGTTCTACGCGTCCGATCCTTGTGTCTGGTAAACGCGCGCATCGATCGAGAGATGGACGTCATGTGAACCGACGATGCGCGCTCGCCGCTAGCTGAATAAGTCTTCCAACGCAGTCATGGTGGCTGGGTTGCTCGCGAGAAGCGGCTCTTCCTCGCGTGACGGCGTCTGTTTGAGGGCGTGCCGTTTTCGGCCTGAATGTCGTCCATGGTTTGTGGGAGACTTGCACATGCTTGGTACCGGGTAAGTCGCAATGCTTGAGGCAGGACAACGCCGACGAGATCATAGGGTGAGCTCATGGAAAGGAGGGCGGTACAGCGACTTACGTATTGGGTTCGCTTTTTGACGAATCTTCTGATACTTCTAGTATGTACTGTCAGTCGCTGTGCAATTTTACAGCTTCAACATGAAAAGCTAGTACGGCCCTTAGCGCGTGACACTTCTGCAGATTGAGATTTATGCGACACACCTGATGTTTTCGAGCAACATTTCCGGTGTGACAGTTGCACTAATAGCGCAAAAATGTAGGCGTGTTGCGCTCGAAATGGCTACGTGCAATTTGTTCCTATGATGCTTGGATCCGTATCGCATCGGGCCAATTCTATAGGTCGTCTCGCTTGAGCATTTCCAGAGCGTGTTCTGCGATTCTTGGCGTAGACATGTTCGCGTCGTAGTCGAACGTTGGTTTCCAAGTGGCTGTGTTGACTGAGACTCCTCTTCATCCACTCGAAATCCTTGAACGATCCATGTTTGCGGTCGAAACGAGAACGCATTGTGGTTCATTCTCCCGTGTCAGTGCTGCGTCTCCGCTCCAAGCCTATCTTGGTGCGTACTGACCTCTTCTGTGCCAGTCAAGTGGTCCAGAGGGCAACGCCCTCCGTCTGACCATCCGCGTTGCTCGCCGTCCCCAAGTCTTAAGTTTGAGGCTTTTCCCTACCCACCGTCTGCCTAGCCTAATTCCGAGCGTTATGATGCATTGACGTCTAACTGTTCGCCATTGACACACTCGCCTGCACACCAGACGCGTTAACATGGCCGAAGAGGGTCTTCTAATTGATCTCGGTACAAGTCGCCAAAAGTTGAAACAAATACATCGTGTGACGAACTCGAACCCGGGGGCCGGGGTTCGTTCGTATGTGGATCCAGCTCGTCCCAACCTGGGATGGAATGCCTGGGGTTCCGTCACGGTTTCCCTGAACCCCCAATTGGTGGTCAAGAAGGGACTCTGCGTTTTCCTAACCTGGTGCGCATATCATTATGTCGTCGATTTAGTCTAATCGTGCACGACGTGGAATCGCTCACCAGTGGGGAAACCGCCATATCGACTCGTACCCTGGCACAACTCTTAACCCCTCCCCTTAATCGGAGGTCAATCGTCTCGCTTCATACACCTTAGCGTGACCCATGCGAAACAGATATAACGTTGCATGTTTCATGGACGGATGAACAACGTCTTACATCCGTCTAGATAACGTGTTCAGTTGAGATTCGGGATCAATCTTGCCCTCTTGGGACCTATAGGAACGCCGACAGGCTAATACGCTTGGCCCAATGAATCGAAAGGTATGGCCGCCGTCAGGCTGATTGTATTAGCCATTGAACTCGAATTGGCTAGGCAGTTTCCTTGGGTGAGCGACCATGCAGTACGTGTCTTGTACAAAAGCACGCAGCTTTCAGGCTACTGAACCACAATGGCAGGGACTGGATCATGCAGATCGGCTACCTAGCGTTCGCCGATCGGCGATTTGCTAGCCGCTTCAGGCTGTGTTCGAGTCAGAATTTTGAACATGAAAGGTTTTGTGCCTGAGTCAGCGTCATTGGGATCGCAGCGGCGGTCCTTGAAGCCCAGACAGCTGATCTCCTAAGAAGTCGGTCGATCTGTGCTACCACGCAGCATTATGCACATCGATGGCCGCGCAGGCCAATATGATGCGTCTACAGACACAGGTTGGCTGGGGTTTTCTTTCCAGTTTGCTTGAAGCGACAGTACTTAAGCATGTATGTCACGGTGTCCTCATTCATCAGAAAGCTCGCCTCCAAAGTCCTACTTACTTCCTGTTTTCCCATAGGTCCATCAAACAAATTGAGTCACGATTAGCACTAATTTTACCCATCAGACACGGGCTTACTTTAGGCAGCCCAGGTACATACTTACCGATCCCCTTGCAGCCTATGGCACGGCTCTTGCGCCCCAATGTCGGAAAAATCCAGGGCGCATGTTAATGCCGCCAGCTGACAACTGCCTGATAAGTCATTATTAGGGCATTTCAATTGGGATTGAAATGGAAAACGTGAGAAATACCTGCCATATTTGGACACAATTTGCATTAAAATAGCATTGTAATGTCAAAGAAAAGATGTTTATGTCTTATAAGTACTTAGCATGTTTTCCAGGTTTTTCCGACAAAATCCGGTTACATTTACTTCAAGCCCGTTACAGTTATTTCTTTTCCTTCGACCCTCCCTACACGGTCGCAAACGTGCAGCTGTTTAGATGCAATTCTGGTGAATCAGAACGTTTCCCAGGTAAGTCGGCCGCAGATAAAATGGTGTCGAGTGGCAATTTGCTCGGCGTCCAATGTGTAGCAAGCCGGTGATTAGAAAAACGCCGACCGCCAAGTATGCCGGCTATTTCGCGAAACCTTGTTGACCGATTTGGTCTGCTTCGTGTTTTGCACCCTCCTCCCATGGAGACCTTTGCATAGCAATCATTACCGGGATCGACGCTGGAATTGCCTGTGAAGAGTAACAATAATGTTGACTCATAACATGCCACAGCGCCTTTCTCGGCGTGCAGGCTTCTCCGGTGTCCGGGATGATATATATATACTCCCATGCAACTCAGAGGTCAGCAACACTCATACACGAACCTGATATCCACTACTGTACAACACGAGATGACCTCTCCAAGTTCCACACGCTCCTACCCGTTCACCGGTGTGTATGAACTATTTTCAAAGCTGCCTTCGCTCAACATGCCATCCTCAGAACCACACAGAATCATGACCTCCATTGCGCGAGCTCGCTCGGGATCTACTTCTTTGGGATTCATGAACTCGATGATGCGGCATCGCGATAGAGATAACTTCGAAGGTCACCCCCCCGAGAAGAAATGTTCGTCAATTGTTACACATTTCACTTCGAGGCCAACAGTCTGACCCTGTTTTTTTGTTTTAGTCACACAGGAAGAGCAAGATGAAGAGGATGAAGAGGCGCGCAGACAGGCAATGAAGAACCTTGTCAATTCCTGGCAGGAACGACTTCAGTTAATCAGTGTCATCGTGAGTTACTCAGTTGTCTTTTGCTTGGCATAGCCTGATGGATGGTGTCACTGTAGACTACATTTTTCGCATCGACAGAGGCAGCCATGTTGGTGAACACGAAGCCGGCAAATCAGAATGACTTTGAAGACAGTATCCTCAAGGTAGCAAACGCTGCACTTCTTGGTGCATTGATTTTGCACGTTTATGCTTGTATGTACGACACTTGCTCTCACTTTTGTATAATCTCACATATTCCCTTCGCATCTAGCCGTCCTTTCATTTTTGGGTGCATTCCTCTTGATCAGCTATAAACTGAAGGAGGCCAGACGCGAGGAGCTGATTGCGGAAGGTATTCCCGTGACAAATTCGCCTGCGGGGGACGTGGAGCGCGGGGAACGTGATCCAATCGATCTGGAGTTACAAACAACTTTTACGAGCAATGATGCTCAATCGATGAGGCGCACGCAGACGGTACAGGAGCGAAGCAACGCAAATGGCGCGTTCCCGGTGAAACGAGACGTCTTTTCGGCCGATCCCCACATTGAACAAGTCGTGTCATTCCTACCACGCGCTTCGTCCCATCGACTTTTGAGTCGAACCCACAGCCTTTGTGTTTTCCTTGCTGCGCTCGGGTTCGTGCTTGCTATTGTCGGCATTCTGTGTTACGCTTGGGCGTTGCAACCTAGATCAGTCAGCATATTCGCGTCTGTGTGCTCGGGCATCGCCTTGCTTACCTTGGTTTTCTTGCGTACCTGAGCTTCCCTTCCGTCGGACTCAAATGTTCCAATAATTTTGATCTACTAGTGGGCACGATACGAACACTCTAATACTGCCTAACGGACTTATTTCATGACCTACGGATTACTTGTCTATACATAATTCTTGAGCCCATCCGCACTGTATTGTATTAATATTATTAGCATTATGTAGCAAATGGAAGTGTTGACCTTTAGAGATGACGCGGACGGCTCGGACAACCGAGGATTTTGGCTGTACCACTCTGATCTCACAGAATCCGCTAGCATGTACAATGAAAGGTGCCAACATTGGCCGTATCAGTCGGTCGGAGCTGTCGGGTATGGATCTCTATTGGCACCCACCGTCGTTGCTGGTTATACAATGCTGTCCGTGGACTCGGACCACTGGCATGGGGCGGACGGATCAGTTCCATCCGACTGACGCCGTGGCCACTCCTTTGTTCCGCGTAGGCGTCCGATTCGCCATCGCCATCGACTGGTACCTTACGATTTGTCTGGCGCTCTGACATCACAGACTGTGAAAAGGACATCCAGAAATCTGTTTCGACTTGATCGGTACCAAAAGGACTCTGTGCCAAGTAGACTGATCAGAAGCAGGGGGGAGGGGGTGCCAAAGCAGTGGAGGAACTGGTCAAAGATTGACGGTCGGGACATCATGACCAGCGCTCCGAAAATGCACTCAGGTGCGTACAGGTTGGTCGACAGCATCCATACTGTACTTTACCAAAAAAGGAATAAGAGTTCCAGGCCACAGAGGCCGGAGCCAGAAGGCCTTCGGAGCCTGAGAAGGCCTCCTTGCGAAATGTTGGCTACGGACTTGAGTTTAGAGTCCGTGACCCGGCCGAGACCGGCTCCCGGCGAGACTCCGGTCTCAATTGAACGCTTGACAGCCGCGTAGATCATTAGCACGTTCAACGAAACCTCGCATACTAACGAACTTGAATGGGATGATTCGCAATCATTGAAAAGAGTTATATTCAGAGACGGGGGCCAGAATAAAAGTTTCTGCTAGCAAGGCTCTAGTAGTGCCGCAGTTTGATACCACAGGCTCGAGTCGCGGTCACTGGAATCAAAATACGGATGCATGTGAAGACGAGTGGGTACACGGTGGGTACGATGACCGTAGTATTTCCAATGCCACCACATATACTTATGGTACGCGCAAGTTTCGCCTTCCAGGACGTCATCTCTTCGTCCAAACGATAATTCCAAGAAGACAGTCAGTCTAAAGACGCAGTTTGATTGTTTGCATGACGCTGGTGTCACTGCGGCATGACCGAGCGACTCTCCAGCTGCTGGGGAGGTGCCAATACGACGTAGGTTATGTCGGTGTGTGTTTGCCTCGGTCCCGCTCGACGCTCTTCAGTCTACGAATGCTCCCGGGCCCT
>JBBPJL010001322.1:0-10130 GCA_038088675.1 Xanthoconium separans
TATTGGACGGCTCTCCGATCACACCACTCCTTCCCCATATCCAACCCCCGTACTATGCGGCAATCATCGCTGCAGAAGCGATCGGCTCGACTGGTGGTGTACAGGTGGTCGAGATTCCTATCGACTCAACCAATGTCTCAGGATACGCTATCTTTGAACGCGGAAATCTTGTCCGAGCAGTATTCATCAACAGCGCTGCTTATCTCCCTGGCGAGGGGGTCCGCGATAGCGTTCACCTTTATATTAACTTTGATAGGTCCAGCCCACCTGCAAAGCAGATGCAAGTGAAGAGACTTAGTATCCCGTGGGGTGGAATTTTTCTCCGGGTATTACTGTACTCACCATTCCTGCAGATACGCAAATGTAACCTGCGGGGTCACCTGGGGAGGGCAGACATATGAAACACCCGACGCCAGGGTGAGTGGGTCACTCCAGGTAGAAATTCAGAATATTTCAGAGGGTTTGGATATACAAGAGACTGAAGTGGTTTTGCTGTCGTTCCTGTGACACTAACTTCCAAGCGATAACATGAACTCTTTGTTATTGTCATGAAAGTACTGTGATGCTTTACACAACCTAATCGAGTAACCCGTACTTGTTCACAAATCCCACCGACACTTTGTCCCGTATTCCAGGTGAATATATCACGGCTCTGGGGAAACTTGGATCGTTCGTACACTGCACCCTGCTTCGGCCGTAATTTCCACGCAATCTCTGTCGTCAACAATGGCGAGTTTGATGACCATGTTGAGAGCTCTATTTTTCTCTGTATAACCACTGCTCTTTGTCTTGAAACCATTGGTAAAGAACGACCCTATTCCAAAAGAGCCTGAAGCACGTCATGGGACCAACGGATGGTTCTTAGCCGAGAGTTTGCTCACACCTAAAGCCGATGGTATTACAACGCTTCTTCAACTAAAGTACCCTCTCCACATCCGAATATATTATGGTCTTCGTCCGGATATCAACTCCGATACTCTCGTACATTCCCCTGGCCGCTGGCGCGAATTCGAAGGAGTTACCAGAGTCTTGTCTCAGGCCTGTCCATCTTTCGGCGCATGCTGGATCCTTTGCAAACTCCTGTTTTGCCTCGGCTTGCTGTGGACGTTCAGAACAAGACATACTTGGAAAAAGACTTGTGTAGAGAAAGTGTCAGTCGGCGCGACGAAAGCGCTGGACGGGTAGGTTTCCCGCCAAAGTGCCAACGCTTTTACATTTGTACTTTCATAGCCATATAACGCTGCAATCTGGATAGAGTATGAGTCCTTTCAGTTTGCACAACAGATAGAAGACGTACTGTGCTGGTTCCCACTGGGCATACATTGTATTTCTTCGCGAAATAGGCCTTTGAATATCAAAAATTGATCTTTAAACAACAATGAACAAATTCGACGATGATGCGCACATTGCTAGTTCCAAGAAAGACCTCGAGTTCTGGGAGCCGATCAGCCTCCATGACGAAATCTTGGGTGTGAAACGACCGCCTTCTCTGAGTTCCCGTCTCGAAAAACGCACATCTTGCTTGCAGCAACACTCGTGCCTTTGCAGGTGCGCTCTCTGTAAAACAAGATCAGAAGATGAACAAAAAAATATAGCATGAGATTCACCTCTCTGGCCTTCATAGCTCCAATCAGTCGCACCTACCCGAAAGTAGAGCTCGCTCAGACAAGCCCTTAGGGGGACCTCCCAGAGTATGGCGTCTCTCCACAGACCGCTGGCTTCTATTTCGATTCTGCCTTCTCTCCCATGGTCAGAGACCTAAATAAACCTGATGGATATTTGCGCGGGATTGAACTGAAATCCCGAAAGATACTCAAGATACGCTTCGGAGAAGCAGGGGCACGCGGACGCCAACCAATTTTTCTTCCCGAAATTCTGGAAGAGGTTAAGAAACTACAGACCGAATGATACTAGGACATACTCTGGACGGAGTTGCGAAGAAGATCAATGGTTCTGCGAGGGAACAATACCTCGGGGTCCCGGTGGGTAAACCTGTAAATTGCTCGAGTCTCTGGGAAGTGCTGCAAGATAGCCTGCTGAATTGTGAAGTGCGTGGTTTAGATGCTGGCGGGCTCAGATGTCAAGGATAAAGAGATACCTGGTACAGGTCGGTGTCTAGAAGGGGCAGTGGGGTATACGCTAATGACTCAGTATTCCTCTCCATGATGTTACTTTGCAGGACAAAATGGTCTAACTTTTCGGGAGCCACAGCATCGGATCCGAGGGATGCAATCAAGCCCGTAGAGTATGTTTACGGTCGCGTGCCAACGGCACCCCAGGCCATTCAAGGACTGTAATTGGAGGACGGGTAGCATAAAAGGAAATTCAGGGTAGTTACTTCGTTAAGACCAGGTCGAATGTCGGCCAAGTGTGCAGGTTGGTAGATATATACTCAAGTGCCTGGGGGAAAGGTTTATGCGATCATTGATAAGGCTATTTCCCACTTTAGTGAGGATTTGATGCGAAATATCACGACCAGCAGAGAAGAGGTCGACACCATAATCGTGGCAAGTGGCTTAATGGTTTTGTGGAAGAGGACTTTGTTTTGACATCAGCAAGCTGCTTGAGGTTCTAAATATACAAGCACGGATAGTCAACTTGAAGGGGCGGAACGAAAGATGCGCGTACTGGGGACCGTGGGTCGTGTGTTGTCGTGTGTCACAACCTATTCTAGTAGGAGAATTATCGCCTGCCTCGACCACCTTTCTTTTGGCATGTCAATTACGCACCTTCACGTGACTCTTCAGTGGAGATTCATTGTTCAAGAGGACATGTAGCGGCATTTGCTTGAATGACGCGGCCCGGGCGACACTGTCATGAGAGAAGACGAGCTCCAAGAAATAAATGCCTTCAAATTGGGAGTGACGTGGTCCACGTCTATCCATTTTTCTCCAAGCCTAGAAAATGCGATTCAGTGATAAGTACGAAGCTTTTGAAGGAGAGTCATGGCATCGAGGCCATTGAAGGTAGTCACGCGTTTCGAAGTGAACTACCCCTGTCAGTATTGTCTAACACTAGTCCGACTTGGCCCCGCGTAATAGTGTAAACTTGTAACAAACACCTGTAATATTATTGCCTCAAGCTCGCTCACCTCGCTGTACGATCATCTCGCCATCGAACAAGTTGATGATGAGCGAGCTTGTTTCACTTGTGTAAAGTGGGAGAACCATCTGCACATCTTGTTCGTTAGCTCCGAGATACAAATTCTCCGGAGAGGTGTAGCTGAGTATGGAATACAACGATAATACATCACATCCATAAGCTATGCTGACGCAGTTACTCCGACAGGTGCAGCTACATTTATAGGGGGGGCGACAACTTTCTCCCCTCCCGCAGGGACTGAGGTATGCCCCTTTCGTTGTTCCGAAGGCACGCTGGGGTCTTCTGGGGAACCCGAAGAGTGATTAATCTTGGCCTTCTTCTTCTTCTTCAGCAAGCCTTCCGAATGTTCGTTCAGGAATGAATTTACATATACCAGTAGTGCACCAACCTGTAGAGACAGCGGATCTGACGCTATCAATGATTTCCTGACTTTCCTCCAGGAATTCGGTATCGTCTAAACGGTGCCTTTTCCCAGCGGAAGACTCGGAATCCCCCGAAGCTAAAGCAATTTTTTTCTCCAGGGTTTCTAGTTTAGCTTTCTTAGCTTCCACTGCAGCTTTCTTGCGTTGATCCTCATTCTCCATATAGTCGACTAAGCTGAGAGTATATCAGATGTGTGGATCGATGATATGAGAGGATGAACGTACCGTTTGGCGGTCTTGATAGTGCTAAGCCTGCGGCCGCTGAGATCCCTACACGAGTCGTTGTTGTTTGTCTTTTGGCTGCTCATGCGACCACCGGCGGCTCGGAGCTGGGAACCAAAGCCACCCTTTCCACCACGAAGACGGGGAACAATGCGAAGAGCGATGAGATCCGACGAGTCGCCATGCAGTTCTGAGACGCGAGTATCTGGGGTGAGCGAACGACTGTGTGAAGAGATGTACAGCGAATCGGAAGCGGGAAGGTCTGAATAGCGTTCGCAGAGAAGGTCGTAAAGATCATTTATGCGGGTGTCTGAAGGGACACGGAGAGATAAAGTGGGAAGAGGAGAGAATGTGGAGAAGAGGACACTGGTGGACATGGCGGTCATATATAACCAGAGGAATAACCAAATTTGGTAATGGCTTTGGAATATAACAAGTGTCAATCGACGGTATTTGAGGGGCTGTTAGCAACGACCATGATTCAAAGTATGATGATGCAAGACCCGCTCTTCGTGTGGCCAATTCAGCTCTGCTTTGGAGTGACACTGACGACATACGTTCTCTCGATTGTCACTGGAAACGTCTCGCAGGTGGACAGGATCTGGACATTCCTGCCTACCTTGTACACCGCCTATTACGCCTTTCTCCCACTCTGGCCCCGTACCACACAAATGCTTCTTCTTCCGTACACCCCTGAAACAATCCAGGAGCATTTGGTAGATACTTTTAGCCCCCGTGCACTACTCATGCTCGTTTTGGTCGTGAGTTGTCTATGTATCCATTTGCAAGTTGTCCCTGATTCCAAGCATTTAGGTCACCTGGATGTTGAGGTACATGACGGACCCTCTCTGTTTGCATAACTCTTCTAATGTGCGACTTGCAGGCTCTCCTACAATACATTCCGGCGAGGACTGTTTCGTTTGTAAGTGTTCCTAGCTGAGGCACAAACAACTGATCACAAGCCTTTTTTGGGTCAGCACTGACGAGGACTATCGTTGGCAAGTTCTCCGAGAGAAGCTACCTCCGTGGTTGTTCCAGGTCACTAACCTCACTTTCATCGGTAAGTTCAACGATCGGCACAGGCTGCGAAGCTCAATGTGGCATTTAGCTGTAATTCAGAATATTATCCTCTTTCTCCTTGGCATTCCGACCAAGATCGCTGTTACCCAACGACACACATGCTTGGGCGTCTCGGACTATGTTCTTGGCGCACTTGGACTCCTCACGTTGTTGACCGAGTTCATTGCGGACAATCAGCAGTATTCGTATCAAACATTCAAGCGCTCGGGTAAATTGGACCCGAACGAATGGTTCGGAGCCCGTATTGCCTGGACAAGGCGGGACGTTGAGAGGGGATTTCTCACAAGGGGACTGTGGGCATGGTCCAGACACCCCAACTTTTTTTGCGAGCAGAGCTTCTGGGTACGTCTTGTGGTGGTGCCGAACGGAGATTGACTAACTGGCACTTGACTAGGTCATTATTAACTTGATTCCCCTAGTGAGTGCGGATGGACCATGGAGGCAAGAATGGCCAACGTCGTTCAGATCGATGGCACCACTTGCTCCAAGCTTGGTGCTGTGCACACTATTTTTCTCGTCGACCAAGTTCACCGAGTCAATTTCATTGTCTAAGTACCCCGTCACGTACAAGGCATACCAGCAACGAGTTGGGATGTTTGGTCCGGTCAGTACACTGGTGTCAGGTGCGATGCTGAGCGCGCAAGGAAAGAGACAGGCAGTAGATGAGCTTGTCTACGGCCAGGACGCGAAGAAGGTTGAATGAGTATCATCCCCTACAGCCTGAGTGCAGTCGGCAGATTTTAAATCGCACCATTCCTCACACAATTATGTATGTCCATTACATGTAGTCATTTCTGTATATTACATATGAACGAAACGAAATCCTCTTTACATAAATCGGATTAACTCGGACGTATCGTCGGCCGAGTTTGCCGCGTTAGTAGAAAAGGAACGGGTTGACTGAACTTGACTGTAAACGATGGCCTCGATCGCATCACGCCTCTCCTCGCGCTCTCTCCGCGCCCTCGCTCGTCGTGCCCCTCGTCTACCGACTGGCATCAACGCCGCGCCTTTCTCCCTCCTCGCTCGTTCCGCCCGTCCCGCACCTTCAGTTCAGGTAAAATTTCACAACAAAAATACCCGCGTCTTTTTTGAATAGCTCACGCGTCCCACAAGACTATCCCAGCGCGTGGTGTCAAGACTCTCAACTTTGCCGGCGCCGACGAGGTCGTCTATGAGCGCAGTGACTGGCCCCTTGCAAAGCTTCATGATTACTTCAAGAACGACACCCTCGCCCTCATCGGCTACGGTTCTCAAGGTCATGGCCAGGGTTTGAATGCTCGTGACAACGGTCTCAATGTCATCGTTGGTGTCCGCAAGGATGGCGAGAGCTGGAAACAGGCTGTCGAAGATGGCTGGGTCAGCTCTTCGTTTCCCCGTTTTTTCTTCGCTCACCCTCGCTATAGGTACCAGGTGAAACGCTCTTCCCTATCGAAGAAGCCATCAATCGTGGGACAATCATCATGAACCTTCTATCCGATGCCGCACAATCTCAGACTTGGCCAACTATTGCACCGCTCATCACAAAGGGAAAGACCCTCTACTTCTCCCATGGTTTCTCTGTTGTCTACAAGGAAGATACCCACGTTGTCCCTCCTCCTGATGTGGATGTCATTCTTGTCGCTCCCAAGGGTTCAGGTCGCACCGTCCGCACCCTTTTCAAGGAGGGTAGGGGTATCAACTCCAGTATTGCCGTTTTCCAGGATGTTACGGGCAAGGCGAAGGAGAAAGCTGTTGCTCTCGGCGTTGCCATCGGCTCTGGCTACATGTATGAAACAACCTTTCAAAAGGAAGTTTACTCGGACTTGTATGGTGAACGAGGCGTTGTATGTTTAATATCCCAGCAACTTGATTCCGTTTTACTTACCATCTTGAATAGCTTATGGGTGCTATCCGTAAGTTTATCTCCTAGTGTTCCAGAACCGTCTCTCAGGTGGCAAATAGAGGGCCTGTTTTGCGCTCAGTACAAAGTTCTTCGTGCCAATGGTCACAGCCCTTCGGAGGCATTCAACGAGACTGTCGAAGAGGCTACCCAGTCTCTCTACCCTTTGATCGGTCAGAAAGGGTGAGTGTTCAAACGTCTATCCTCCTGGTGTTTGTTAAACAGGTCACTTCTCGAACAGTATGGACTACATGTACAATGCATGCTCCACTACTGCCCGTCGCGGAGCACTCGACTGGGCTCCCATTTTCGAAAAGACGAACCTCCCCATCTTTGAGAAGCTCTACGAGAGTGTCAAGAACGGTACCGAAACACGCAAAGCCTTGGAGTTCAACGGCCGTGCGACGTACCGTCAAGACCTTGCCAAGGAACTCAAAGAAATTGATGACCAGGAAATCTGGAGAGCTGGTGAGACCATTCATTCTACACCGGTACTGCGATCGCTCAATCGACGGTATATAGGCAAAGTTGTCCGTTCCTTGCGCCCCGACTACAAGGCTGACTGACTGACTACTAATATATCCTGAGATACCACTCTGGGCCATTGCTTTTGCTAGAATTGCATTCTTCTTTCTTTGAGCAGGGTCACTTCGCGCTCAAAGCCAAAAGCACCAACTGGTGCAACTCAGTTGTAGAGGATTATTGCATGTACATTACTATCGTGAGGATGTTGCGATCTAACAAAATGTAATGACTGGTTCGTTGTGGTTGAAAGCACTCCAACTGAATTTTCCAAATGGGTGACAAAGCCTGCAACTATTGCCGCTGTCAAGCTTATTCAAGAGGCTACATAACTGTTGGCTTGCGCCTGAGCAGTCCCGTGTGCCATGGACAAAGACAATCGCGATGATTTCACGTTCGCCAAGCTTTCCGACCTAAAGCTACCGTTGACTTTTCGGATGTATGGACTGCTTCTTGCTACCAGTCCCACAGCTTATGCTGGATGAATCTCTGATCTAGTTCGCAACTCGAAGGGACACGGCCACGAAAGTCAGTCTCGGAAGTACTGGAGAACCCAGAACTACGGTTTCATGGTGCTCAATCTTCGTACCACTCTTTCCTGTTTCTCCTTGGAGCAATAATAACGTCTACCTAGGTCGCTTTCAGATATCTACGTTACCTGTCAGCTAGTAGCAGACAACAAACCCTTGACGATTCCATTCAAGACTTCTTTCAAGGCGTTCAAAACCAACTACATGTGTGTTTTGCTTGTTAGGCCGTTTCGAGTGCTTAACTTTGTGTCTGCGTGCTCTCCACTACAGCTGGAACGAATGGGTATCACTCCCGATACGATATTGCGATCTCCCATTGAGTTCGCAGATCACATTTACTGTTTGGGATATAGGAGCGCCACGTTCGGCCGTTCCAGTGGGTGGTACGAGCTTCAGATTGTTCGGAAAGAAATGGTAAGATCGTGTCTTTGATTTTTGAATGCGCCATTGATGCTCGCTCAGGACTCTTCGAAGAGGCAAACACAGGCTTTTGCTGTGGCCCGGTAAGGAGGCAGATGGATCAATGGATACCACGACACCCAGCAAATTGGGCACGAGGGACGAAATGGGTCGGTTAGAAAAGGTGCGTTTACCCTTCAATTGCCACGGCTTAAAGACAACCACCACCTTAGCTTGTAAAAAAGTATGAACGTGGGGACCTCCCAAAGTCAGAGTGGCTCGATAAGATGGCATTTCGAAGGATGGAAGAGATACATGCTGTGAGTACTCGCTCGGACTGGCTGTTTTGCACCAGGCACGATTAACCGCCCCAGGCTGAGACCGCGAAGTCCGAAAACTTGTTCTTGTACATTGATCTGCCTCGCTTTGACTTTCCAGTGGTGTTCAGCGAACCTGTAAGTACCCTGATACATCAATCGAGCGATGAGACTGAGGGCGCTCGACAGGAAATTCAAAATACGCCGTTGACCTCTTCACCACCAACTACAGTTGTTCAGACACCCGCTGCACCTCTTCTTCCATCCTCGTTCTCGACTGATCCTCACATATGGGCTGTCTCGGATCCCGAGATGGCCCGCGAAAATCCTGTGGAAGATAAGCATCGTCGGCTGGTCCGGAGCCACAGAAGTAGTCCATATGACAGAGAACTCAAACCGAATGCCAAGATTAGAGACGAACTAGGGGTGGGTACCTGGGCGCCTGTCCTTTAGGCTCACCTCACCGACATCATTACCTTAGGAAATCCTTAGCTATCCTCCTTCGCGACCGCTGACCTCGGAAGAAAAGGACTTGATCTGGAAGTTTCGTTTTTATCTCTCCAGAGACAAGCGTGGATTGACAAAGTTCCTTAAATCGGTGACTTGGAGAGATCCATCGGAAGTCAAACAGGCTGTCGAAGAGTTATTGCCCATGTGGACAGAAATAGATACTGACGATGCCCTTGAGCTACTAGGTCCTGGCACAGTGGACTCGCGCGTGCGAGCGTTCGCGGTCAGACAACTCAACAGCGCTGACGACGATGTGAATATATATTTTCTTCATTGTTATTCTTCCGACTCCATTGATGGAATTGTTTTAGGAACTTATGCTGTACCTACTCCAGCTCGTTCAGGCGCTCAAGTTTGAGAGCACCGCGAGCGATCAGCGGTCGTCACGGTCTACGTCGAGTGCAATATCATACGACGACAGTGGACTGTCCGACTTCTTGATAAGTCGCGGAGTGAAGAATCATGTGCTGGGCAACCGATTGTATTGGTACCTCATGGTTGAGGTTGCTTTGGAAGACAGAGTGATGGCGAAAATGTATGGCAGAGTTGTGTTCAAGTTTCTGAGCAAGATTCTCGAGGTGCGCGTATACTCGTTTTTGTGGTTCAGTGGGTTTTCATGCACGATGTAGTCGGAAGGCGGCAGTGAACGTCGCGAGCTCATGCGAAGGCAAGGCATCATGGTGGAGACATTAGCAAAGCGCGCCAGAGACATCAGGACTTCAAAAGACCCTCGGCCAAAGAAGATTGAAAAACTGCGCTCGTTCATAAGCGACTCCAAGAATGGTCTTATCAACACCCCTCCACTCCCTCTTCCCCTGAACGCCCGAATCGAGATTACCGGCATCAATGCTGAGAAGTCATCAGTGTTTAAGTCGAATCAATTCCCATTCTTACTCTATTTCCAATGCGTGGACGGTTCTGAATATCCTGTCATGTTCAAAGATGGAGACGACATGCGACAAGATCAACTGGTACTGCAGCTCTTTACGCTTATGGACCAGTTGTTGCGAAAGGAGAATTTGGATTTGAAACTGATACCATACGATGTCCTGGCTACCGGACCCTTGCAGGGCATGGCGCAGTTCATCCCGAGCAAAACAATAGCAGCCATAGTCAGCGAACATGGAACCCTACGCAACTACCT
>JBBPJL010001323.1:0-10129 GCA_038088675.1 Xanthoconium separans
TCATGGACAAATCATCGACCTTCGTCTGGAAGACTGCTCGTGGTCAAGTAGAAGGCTTGCCTGACTGCCCAGCCGACTTGACTGAGCAAGAATATGCCGATCTTCTGTTTGACGCTCATTGCCATGTACGTTCAGATCCTCCGAGATTTTCTTCGTTTGACGAGAGATGACATACAACATAGGGATGCGGAAGGCAAGCGAGAACAGTGCTATGGCACATACGTCGTAGATATTGCACAGAGTGTAAACTTGAGCGGTAAAGTTTCGTACATTTTTTGCTAAAGGCATTTTCTTTACGGTCATCGGCAGCCTTGTCAATCTTGAATCCTGCGATGAGGTCATCCGCAACAATCATGTGCTGCCCGTAGAAGAGCTCACGATAGACAAAGGTCTGTGGAAATGCGACTCCTGAGCTTATGCTTTTACTGTAAATAATAATATTTGCAGAATGTTCATCGTGGGTCGATGCTGATCAGATGGAATCCTTCTTGGATGATTATCATGAGTCCTCTGACAAGAATCAGTTCTTGGAGGATAGGAAGGAGAAATACTGGGCAATATGGAGTGTCTGTTCAATTCCACCTCTTACCAACCATATGTCTGATTTATTGATAGCATGCAAACGATTGTGAATGTTGGCAGTGCGATCGAGAAATAAAACGCCGAAGAAACTTGGAACAGCGTCGTCGCGAACGAGGACAGAGGTATTCCTCCGCCATTACAGCCACGAATTTTGACATGTATCTGCGCTAGCATTTTCGAACGTTTCAAGGAACACGGATATGAGCGAGAGATTGAATATTTTGGACAACCTGAAGTTCGATATGCGTATAAATCAGCCTTTAGGACTTCCAAACTACTCACAGACAAAGGTCAGTACTCAAGCAATTTACTAGTCGCAGAGTATAAATAATTTTTGATGCAATAGAATGGAATCGAATTTGGCCCAAGTGGTCCAACATCATGGAAACCTTCCGGTCTCGACGATTGAACGAAGTCGTTTATCCGCAACGCCGTGCCTCGTTGGCTATTGAATATGAGACTTATATGTCACAACTCTCGCCGAATACTCCAACCTTTGATTTACATCCACATGTTGCTGACGTCGCCTGCTTCTCGCCTTTTAAAGACATCATTATGGCCCCCGAAACGTCTCAAACAGATGATAGATTGTTTACGTCTGCATTTGCACAGCTACCTACACTAGTTGGGGAATGGAAGAAGAAATTGGATAGCAAACTTGCTGAGCATGTCAACATTCCTTCTTGTCTATCTTTCGAAAACCTTTCTGGTGATCGAGTCAAAACATGCAGTGGTGTAACACCCACTGACTCGTCTCAAACGAGTACAAAACTGCGTCTAGCCTGTGCATTGTTCAGCACAGACAACGGCATTTTCTCCTATCCGGAGGTGTTCTCCTCGATGGATCGTGTTTATTCCGTTCTTAACGAAGCTGATTCCGATTCTATTGAACTCGTCAAGGACTGCTGCACTTTTATCAAGGAAGCTCCATACATCGTCCATCTGTGTGGGCTCGATCCAAATGTGGCTACCGAAGACGATATGGATCGCCGCAATGCTCGACTGAGGTGCTTGTGGAAGAATCCAGAGTCACGCAATCTTGTTATGAACTGGAGGGAGGCAGTATGTGTTTCCGTTCGTTGGGAACTCATGAAGTTAGCATTGAATAGTGGGTTGAACAATAGATCTGGCATATTCAACGCAAGTCTCCCTATTCCTGGTGTCTTGACGATAGCGACGAAGACGATAGTGACAAGATTCGTCCTGTCGCACAGGACTGGCAACTTGTCAGAGATGAGCACATCGATGCAATACAATCCGTTGAACGGTCTCTCGAGAAACCACCCCAAAGATGGAGGCGCTGCCTTTTATGCCCGCCGTCTGTGGGGGATGGATTGAACAAATTCACTTTTGTGAATCACTTCACTCGTCGGTGAGCCTCTACAATTCTTTCCGAGCAACGGCCACTAGTACTAAGTACAACAAACGAACTTCAGTCACAACCTTGAAGAAAACGAGATCAAGCAGGGGGTGCATTATGCACCTCTCGGCATACACGACTCGTCCGCTGGGGTTGAGATGATAAAACGCGGGGATCGAGTGACGTTCAAGATCAGGGAGTCACCACGTTGCATCGCTTCGCTCTCCTCCGCAGAGAGACACCAGTGGCGAAGACTACGTATGAAATTATTATCCAACAACCAAGATAGCGATTCCGAGACTATGTAACATAAACTTGTGTTTTCTTAGAACTCTGGTCTCGATATGTTGATCGACCTCGGTATAACCCGCCGTACACGCAAAGGCGAAGACGGCAGTGAGAAACTCGGCGAGCTTGCTCACTGCTTGGCACTCATTGCGCCAATATCGCGTCCGCGAAGTACGCCATCAAGACGAGGGTGCCATCCCGACGCTGGTCACCAGTTTACATAACCAAGCGGAGAGGACTTTGCCGCCTGCCTAGTTCGTCAAATGTCAAATGACGCCCCCCTAGTAGTGGTAATCGCACGCCTCCCATGAACTCCAGCATGCAAAAGCGCCGACACAAAAAGCTGAAGCCTGATGCATTTTTACAACTGAACTTGGATGTCTTATTCCTCGTCCGTGGATTTCGTCTCCGTCTTTTTCGGCTCGCTTGTCCGCTGATCAGCAACAGATCGCAGAGCACCTTCATCCAAAGGATGTCTTCAGTCTCTCTCGTACATGCAAGTCTCTTCGAGAACTCCTCATGGACAAATCATCGACCTTCGTCTGGAAGACTGCTCGTGGTCAAGTAGAAGGCTTGCCTGACTGCCCAGCCGACTTGACTGAGCAAGAATATGCCGATCTTCTGTTTGACGCTCATTGCCATGTGCGTTCAGATCATCCGAGAGTTTCTTCGTTTGACGAGAGATGACATACAACATAGGGATGCGGAAGGCAAGCGAGGACAGTGCTCTGGAAGATACGTCGTAGATATTGCGCAAAGTGTAAACTTCAGCGGTAAAGTTTTGTGCGTTTTTTGGTTAGACATTTTCTTTACGGTTATCGACAGCCTTGTCAACACTAAATACTGCGACAAGATCGTCCGCAACAATGATGTCCTGCCGGAAGAAGAGCTCATGATAACAAAAAGTCAGTAGAAATTCCTGGGCTTATACTTTTGCTGTAAATCATTTTCGCAGAATTTTCATCGTGGGTCGATGCTAATCAGATGGAGTCTTTTTTGGACGAGTATTATGAGTCCTCTGACAAGAACAAGTTCTTGGATGATAGGAGGGAGAAATGTCTGGCGATAGGGAATGTCTGTTCAATTCCATCCCTTGCCGACCATCTGTCTGATTTATTGATAGCATGCATCCCATTGCGAACTTTGGCAGTGCAATCAAGAAATAAAACGTCAAAAGGACGTGGATCGACGACGCCACGAGCGAGAAGAGAGGTACCCCTCCGCCATTACAGCCATGAATTTTGACATGTATTTGCTCTAGCATTTTCGAGCGTCTCGAGGAGCACGGATATGAGCGAGAGATTGAATATTTTGGACAGTCTGAAATTCGAGATCTCAATGGATCGTTCTTTACGACTTGCAAACCACTCAAAGACAAAGGTCAGTACTCAAGAAATTTACTAGTTGCAGAGTAGAGCTAATTTCTGATGAAATAGAATGGGGTCAAATTTGGCCCGAGTGGTTCGACATCATGGAAACCTTACGGTCTCGACGATTAGACGAAGTCGTTTACCCGCAACGCTGTGCCTCATTGGCCATCGAATACGAGACTTATATGTCACAACTCTCGCCAGATACTCCAACCTTTGATCTACATCCACATATTGCTGAAGTCGCCTGCTTCTCGCCGTTTAAAGACATCATTATGGCCCCCGAAACATCTCAAACGGATGATGAATTGTTTACGTCTGCATTTGCACAGTTACCTGCACTAGTTGGCGAATGGAAAAAGAAACTGGATGGGAAACCTGCTGAGCTGGTCAACATTCCTTCTTGCGAAGACCTTTCTGGTGATCAAATCAAAAAATTCAGTGCTGTAACACCCGTGGACTCATCTCAAACGAGTACAAAACTACGTCTAGCCTGTGCATTGTTCAGCACAGACAACGGCATTTTCTCCTATCCAGATGTGTTCTCCCAGATGGATCACGCTTATTCCAGTCGTTACGAAGCTGATCCCGATTGTATCGAGCTTATCGAGAACCTGTGCACTGTTGTTGAGGAAGCTCCATACATCGTCCATCTGTGTGGGCTCGATCCAAATGTGGCTACCGTAGACGATATGGACCGCCGCAATGCTCGACTGAGGTGCTTGTGGAAGAATCCAGAGTCACATAACCTTGTCATGAACTAGAGGAATGCAGTATGTGTTTCGGTTCAAGTTGAGCGTTGAATATTGAATATTGGGAGATCTGGCATATCTCATACACCTCTCTCCCTCGCTGGTGCTCGCTTCCTCTTGACGCACAAGGCTGGCAACTCGTCAGCGATGAGCACATTGATGCAATACAATCCATCGAACGGTCCCTCAAGAAACCACCCCAAACATGGATGCGCTGCCTTTTGTGCCTGCCTTCTGTGGGGAATGGATTGAAACAATGCGATTTTGTGAATCACTTCACCCGCCGGTGAGCCTCTACTATTCTTTCCGAGCAGCGGCTAGTACTAAGTACGGCAAACAAACTTCAGCCACAACCTTGAAGAAAATGAGATCAAGCAGGGGGTGCATTATTTACCTCTTGGCATATGCGACTCGCCTCCTGGGGTTGAGATGGTAGAAAGGGAGATCGAGTGACGTTCAGGGAGTCGTCACGCTATGAATCTGCACTCGACGGCTTTACAGAGAACTTTCACTTGGCAGGCCGGCGAAGACTACGGAGGCATGCGAGATTATCCAGCAACCAAGATAGCGATTATTGCGACTCTGTGACATAAAACTGTGTTTTCTTAGAACTATGGTGTCGATACTATGTTGATCGACCTCTGTAATATAACTTGTGCGCAAGAAACTCACTGCTTGGCACGGGTGCTAACCAGTTTGGAGGGCCAGTACGACGCTCAAGTACGATACTGAGTAATGGAGTTTCCTGCGTTTTCGTGGGTTGGCCACTCTCTCAGGCTCGGTCCAGGTGCTAACGTCGGACAATCGAAGCGACGTGCGGTTGACACTGCCCACACAGCCACCGCCTACTTGTAAGAGTCCCCTATTTGGTTAAGTACCCCTTGTTCGTGAACTTGTTGCAGACGGTATCGTCGAACACGACAAGATGCAACCTGGTCGGGGATATCATTTGAACTTTGATGTGCTCTTGCTTGTATGTCAAACTTCTTTCCCTTTCACGACAGTTTGTCGGTTGACATGACGCTAATAGATTGCTACATACGCACACCCCCGCGACCTCTTGGGTTTGGCATGCACATGCAAGCATTTTCGGGAGGTCCTCATGGACGAAGCATCCACACCCGTCTGGAACACTGCTCGCAGAAAGTTTGGCCTGCCTGATTGCCCGGCTGACTTGACCGAACAGGAATACGCAGATCTCGCTTTCCGTCCTCGTTGCCACGTGCGTATAGGCTTCTCTGACTGCTGGTAATATCGTGAGATGTCCCTTCAGAGCTGTGGAGAATATGCATCCACCGTTTTCTGGGAGATTCGTCGTAGATATTGTCCAGATTGCAGGTTGGAACGGTACGGGTGTACTGAAGACTTGCAGTTGACTCTCGAGTTCATGTTCTTGTCAGCCTTTGCCACCTTCCCTCGTGCCCAGAGATCATTCAGCGAAAGTATGTTCTAGGAATGGAGCACCTCACGATTGGAATAGGTATGTGCCATTGCTATGTTCAAGCCACGGCGCTAGACCATCCCGCAGAAACCCCGTTGTGGGTTGACAGAGAGCAGATGGATTCGTTAATGGAGGATTACAACCGTTCATCTGCCAAGCAGCAGCTATTACGCAACAGGCAGGAACAGCTTGTTGCTGTACGCAGGGTTAGTTCTACCCTCTCTTTTTGTCCCATTATTTTGACTGGCCTTTAATAGCACGCGCGCCAATGTGAAAATTGGCAGAAGGACCCAGAATCAGATTATAAATTTGAACAGGGGCTTCTTATAAAGGAAAGGGACAAACGGTTGGCACCGTCTCTTGACGATGATGATATCTCTGGTGACCTGTTCTAGCATATTCAAGCGTCTCAACCGGCATGGATTCAAGCCCGAAATCGAATTTTTTGGTCACCAAGCTATCCGAGAATCCCGGAGAAGCCTTTTCGCCACCTCTCAGCCGCTCACTGACAAAGGTCGGTCGCATCGAAAGTCCTGGCTCTTTTCTTACCCTGAGGTGTCAGAGTGGGATCGTATTTGGCCCGAATGGCTTGAAAGAATGAACGACTTCCGACTTGAACGATTAGAGAGAACCGTTTTCCGATCACGCAGACTCTCGTTGGTACATGAATACAACACTTACGTGACGTGTCCATCACCGGACACACCATCATTCGATCTTCTTCCCCATGTGGCTGATATGGCCTGTTTTCCCCCCTTCAGAGACATCATCACGGCCCCTGAGGGAACTCAAATGGATGACAAGTTATTTGATTCTGCGTTTGCACAGCTACCCGAGTTGATTGACGAGTGGAGGAGGAAGCTTGACGCTAAATTTGCTGAACTAATCGCTATCCCTTCTGACTTGTCGTCCAATGACAGTCAAGTTAGAGCATCTACCAGTACCACAAGATCGAAACCATCCCAATCACCCACAGAAAAACTAAAACTGGCGGCTGCTCAGTTCTGCACTGCCAATGGCTCGGATCCCAAAGGGACTCTCCCATATCCCGATGTACTATCTACTTCCATGCATCTCTACCGATTTCCGGCTGACGATGAAACCGATTCGAAACACACATGGTCCATCTGGAAACAGTTTGACATTGCATATGCGCACGAAGCGCCTTACATCGTTCATGCATGTGGACTCGATCCGAATGTTGCGACGGTGGAAGAAATGGACTGCCGGAATCCAAGGTTAACCTGTTTGTCCTGCTGGTATAGTAGTATGACCGGTTTTACTTGGAGACAGGCGGTATGTCATCCACTTTGCTGAATAGGATGGAAACTCACGTTGATCGTTGTGTGACACGACGGACGCTAGGTGTGGCACGCCTCATCCAGGCATCGACACGGAAAACCGCAATGGAGACTTGTCGGTCACAGCGGAATGGACAAAAACGAAGCTCCCAAACTTGCCGAGGCTAGAGGGGCATCGCCGACTACGTCCCGGTGCTTGTTATGCATGCCTCGTGTGGGGGATGCGAGTAAACACAAGGAGACAATATCTCATCTCGTACAGCAGTGAGTTATTACATTTTCGTTACAGGCTGGCACTCACGGAAAAAAACTATGTAGTCACGGGATAGAAGAAACGGACATCAAATGGCAGGTACACTACCAACCACTGATCACGAAGGATTAAAGCATTCATTGAGAAAGTGGACAATTCAAGTAAATTGTGGTCGCATCTCATTGTCCTTCACATGCATAGTAGGAGTATGGTATCACGTGACTCAGTGTCTCTGCAACTCGAACTACGTTTCTGCTTTATTGTATCTGACATGGACGACTTTGACTTTGACCGTGCTGCGTCTGCCTTCCCTGACATCTCGCTCGACGGCGAAGGCGATATACCTTCGTTCCCAGTCGCCGCAGCCCCCGCTCCACCCTCCGCCTTCTCATTCGACAACTTTGGAAGCCCACCTCGGCAGACCTTCACCGACGTCAAAGTAACCGGGGACGATGAAATAGAAAAGTTCGAGGACCAGTTCCCAGAGCTCGACGTCGGTCACGTACGTTTCCCGTTCTTATCGCACGATGCAGTGCGAGCGTTGTCGTCGTCACTCGGTGCTGATGCTGCGGGCCAATTTACAGACCGTGTCGCCGCCTCCGCCTGCACAGCCTACGTTTGGCGCTGCACCTCCGTTCGCACCCCGGCCTCAACCGTCGGCGTTCTCCTCGACACCCATTCTTAACCAACAGATCCAGGAAGATGAACCGGAAGTGATCAGGTGTGTGATACGACACAACGTCCCACGTTATGGTCGTTTTCTCAATCGTGCGCTCTGGGACAGGGAATGGCGCGAGCAACAAGCAGAGGAGATTAGGCGACGAGACGAGGCGAGCAAAGCGAAGCGTCTAGAGACCGTCTCCAAGGCAGAAGCAGCCATCGATCAGTTTTACGAGGAATATGCTGCCAAAAAGGAGCGGTCGATCCGGGAAAACAAGTACACTTGTCACCATTTCTCGCGTCTAACATCGCTGACGAGACGCTCGTGCTCATAGGGACGAAGAAGTGGATTACTTGGAAAATCTTCAGTCGTCGCTCACAAAGGGGACTACTTGGGAGCGTATATGCAACACCATTGAACTCCAGAACTCGCAAAGCAAAACCATTGCCCGGACTGGCGCTGGTACCACCGATCTTACTCGGTTCAAAGAGGTATTACTGCGTTTGAAGCGGGAGGGAGATGCCGCACCAGGAGCAGCGGGATATTAGAAAATCGAGTCCTTTATCATGAATCCGAATTACACATAGTTACTCATAGTCTCGAAGTGTGCTCAGAAGAGAGATGGGCCACAACCCATGCGATGCACTCTTCGATCATTTTCTCTTTTACTCCATCAGGTTCATTGTGCAGTTCGTGAAACCCATTCTTTATGGAGGTAGGTTAGACGTGTTCGGGCGCATACAAAGGAACATACTGTGTATGGCGAGAACGTCTTGTCTTCTGCTGAGAGTAGTCCATGGAATTTTTCAGACGCCTTGAATGACGTGATCTAAAAAGACAACACTTGGCCATGAGCTGGAAATTGAGAAATACTCAACGATACCTGGTCTGCTGTGCCATGTAGATGCAAAATCTGTCAGAGACTCAGCATGGAATTATGCGAACAGAAGGAAAATCCAGACAGGTAACTGTTTTGGCCATTGCGTGTAGTCCTTGGCCAAGAGTTTCTCTCCCTGAAACCGTTGGTGTCAGACACCAGGAATTGATATCAACGAGAGACTCCTACGCCGTCCAACATGTCACTCAAACCTCGAAGGGAACCATACAGTTTGACGAATGAGTCCTTCAAGTACGCTTCACCGACCGCATCATCGTGGCACAGGTCCTGCGTCGCTCAATGTTGGTGTATACATTGGCCATAGAAAATGGCTTACCTTGGTATCCAACGGAGCGGGAATCAAGAACGCAGGCGCGAGTCGACTCGCTTTGCCACCAACCCACCGCTGGGCTTTACTTGCAGGCTTGGTCGGCAAAATGAGTGGGCTGGTAGAGATGACCCCGGAGATACTCGATACAGCCTCCTTGGAGGGCGGTCCCTGCGTGCGGGTAGCGAACGCGAGAACCAATGCGCCACCCTAACGTCGACGTGTTAAACTACAACGTCGCAAGGAGGAATGGGAGACGTACCATCGAGTGACCGTACAAGAAGATGGGCACGTCAGGGAACTGCTGCTTGGCATGTTGAACGGCCCATTCGATGTCCTCGAGCTGCTCCTTCCAGCTTGTCTTTGCGTACGTGCTGTTCTTGCTCTTGTGTTGTTCGTCCAGTGCAGTCCTCCCGAAACCGCGCTGGTCGTAGGCAAAGACAGCCAACCCGCGCGAGGACCAGGTTGGAAAGACGTGTTCGTAGCGCGCGATGTGCTCCGCGAAACCATGGACGAACACGACCGCGGCTCTAGTAGGGGACGAAGGACGGTATGTCCGGGTGAAGAACTGTGTCTCCTGAGGGCCAGTGAACCAGGACTCGGTGAAGGGTGATTCAGACATGGTCATAGCAGAAAGGAACCCCGACACTTCAAGTACCGACTCGTCTCTCGGAGGAGGGTGGGTTAAGCTCACGACTTGAAAGTGTAAATAAGCCCCAGGCTAGTAGCGCGGTATTGTTAAATCATTTACAACTTGCATCCTACCATCATGTAAGTCACAAAGCGTACTGTCTTTTTGTGCTGGCATTGAATGAGCATGGTCTCACGTGACCGTAGCAATCTCTTCTTTCAACGATGACAAGCTTGTGTCGATGTTTGCTCTCTGACGCTGTTCGATGGCAATCATGGAGCTCGC
>JBBPJL010001324.1:0-10112 GCA_038088675.1 Xanthoconium separans
CTCCCTCCCAACAAATGGCAAAGTAGCAGAAATATGCAGGGTGTTGCAAGCCAGAGGTTTGATCACCCAAAATAGTGGTCAATGGGCCAGCTTTGTCCAACAACCATCTCTATTGGAAATTTCAGAACCTGCCATTTTCCAGCTGCATTAACCAATCATCAACAGAATTTTTGAGCAAGTAGACAGCACCTTGGTTCATTTTGTTGTGGCACCGGCAGAGACCCCCATCTCACCTTGCTGCAACACTTCCTGCCCCAATGCATACATCGAATGTAAAACATCACACTGTTCCAACCAGAAGACACATTGGTTTGACATAGCCATTCCATTTGAGTTTAAGAAATCAATAAATAATGAGGACCAATCCCCTTTAACTGTTATGCTTAGTGTAAGCCAATGCCCTAGCAAAGTTAGTCGCAACCATTTGTGTGTAGAGAGATGAAGTGAGCAGCTATACAATCTAGTGTACTGCAAGCCAACCAGCCCAGCCGAGTACCGTCCTATACATAGAGGAGGTCAAGCATGGATGTGCGAGACCAAAACAGAGTCTTGAGGGTACAAGCGCAAGCTAATGCCTTGAAGAGCCAGAAGATGAGGAGGTGTGAAACAATAGTGATGTCAAGAGTGGACAAGACTCAGAAGGGATCCTATCACCAGTACACCAGTGAATGAGAATAAGATTGTGAGTATGAGGGCACCAAAGTGCAGTTGGAATACAGGCAGGTATTCTGGCATAGAACTAGCTTAGAGATACAACCAAACAAGTGTACCTCTATATATATGTATCCTGAATGGTGCACAGACCATCAGGGCAAAGGGTGATGCAAGAAGGATCAAATAGGATTCCCACAATGGGAAGGAATGAAAGGGATCAAAAAGGAGTCCTGCTGTCGTGAAGATCGGAAAGGGATCAACAGGATCAAAGAGGATCAAAAGATGAATCATATGGCTATAGAGTCCATTGGGTGTACATGTGATGGGAGATCAAGAACGGGATCCCATCAGGAACTGGAATAGGTTCAAATGAAGATCTGCTGTCTCAGGACAATGAGGATTAGCATAGGATCAGCAGATGATCAGGAACACATCTAGTGCCATATGTGGACAAGGGGTTCCGCATGGCTATACAGTGGCTGTAGGAACAGCCCAGGTCATGATGAGTTGTACTCCTGCAACTGGCAAGGAGTGGGATAATGAGGGGAAGGCGGATGTTATGGTTTTACCTATGGCACATTTATTTTTCATTTCTTTGCTTTGGACTTATCCTCTCCTCATGATGGGACTGTTCCCATCTGATGTCTTTCCAATTCCTCCCATATGATGATGTACTGTCACTTGGCAACCCTTTCTGAGTATGACTTCCTATTTGTTCTGCTCACTGACTTTCCACTCTTCCGGACAGTGGAACTCCGTTTTCCCTTGTTTTCTTCCAATTCCTTTTCATCCTTTTTGTTCCGACTAACGGAACACTTTACCTTTCCTATAGGACACGATGGTCCGTGCTAGACTCTTCATCGTATAGATATTTGAGCCCTGTAACCTGTAACACTAATCTAGTTCTACGCAATAATCACCATGTTAACTGGAATTCCACTAGCTCGAACAAGTTCCTTTCTCGCTAGTGTTCTTCTCTTCCCTCCACTGCGAAGAACTGGAACTTCATGGCATTACAAGAGGACCCTTCATTGGGTTGAGTATGACACCGATGACTTCGCTCTGCTTAAGTCCTTGGCTATCAAACAGACTTCCCGCTTCTTCTTTATTTTGTCCTCCACAACTGTGTTAACTCCAGTTGTCATGGTAAGCGTAACAGCAGAGGGTTCCGGGATTGGTTAGGAATGGGTATCCGTCTTCAGGAAGAGTCTTGCTAGTCCGTCTATGGCTGAGACGTCTAGGGAGACAAGGGTTGGCCATAAGCAAGAGTACAGCAACTCCAGGTGTGTCCTATGATGAGGACGATGATGGTAGTACTCCCAGAGTACTGGTATACGTGGTAAGGCTTCTGCTAGAGCCTTGAGGTGACAGTGTCCCTGTCCATCGAGAAGAGGTGAAGAAAAGAATGAAGTGGTCCAGTCTGGTGGTACTGCTGATGAACCATAAAACTGTAACATCAAATTCACTACAGTAATGGTATTCAACTTTGTTAACAACTTTCCATTTCTGCTTAGTCATAGAATCCTGTAACACTATATAAACCCCTGGTATTCCCTTGGTATTCCCTAGCTTGGGCTCCCAGTTATATACCTTGCTTCCTCTCAGTCCTCATCTTCTAAGTTCTTGTCCTACTTGTTGAGTGGACACTTTACTCTAGAGCCCTTGACTGTCTGTTGCTGTGTGCACAGACCCTTTGACCCTTCATTTTCTGATATCTCAGCCCCTTGACCCTATGATGACCATTGAGAAATTGAAAAAGATGGGTGAAAGACTAAAAGATGGGTAAATTTCCTAAAGAAAAAAAATGGGAATAAAGGAAATAAAGGAATTCTATTCTCTAAGAAGAAATCAATTCATGCAGGTCAGCATGTGGACGATGAGTACTCCTAGAGTACTGTCCGACAAGCATTCTTAGAATGCTAGGGAAGGGTCTGCCAGAGCCTTCAAGGTGATGTCTCTGTCCATCAAGGAAAGGTTGAAGAAAATAAACTGGTCTGGTCCAGTGGAGGTCCTGGTAAACCAGATATCCATAACAGTACTCAGAGAGTACTCATCATCCACATGCAGACACCACTGGAGTAGCCATCATGCTCATGGCTAACTTTTGATCTCTAGACATCTTGGTCATAGATGGTCTAGCAAGACTCTCCATGAAGACAGACAACATCCCTCCTAAGCCAACCACGGAGCATGTCCTCTTCCTCTTGTTACCTCAACTCCTACTGTGCAGGAGTACAACTCATTACAACCTAGGGCTATCCTTATAGCTACTGTACAGCCATACAGGACCGCATGTCTGTATATGGCAATAGATGTGTTCCCAATCACTGGTCAATCCTATCACTGATCCTCATCGTCCCAAGACAGCAGATCCCCATTTGATCCCTTTCTTCATTCCTGATGAGATCCCGTTCTTGATCTCTCATCACTTGTAGGCTCAATAGACTCTATTGTGTTCCTGATCACTGGTTGATTCTATTGCTGATCCTTGTCGTCCCAAGACAGTGGATCCCCATTTGATCCTTCCCTTTGGTCCTGATGAGATCCTGTTCTTGATCTCTCATCACATGTACAGTAAGCCCAATGGACTCTATAGCCATATAGGGCACATTTCACCTTTTGATCCTTTGATCCCATTGATCCTCTTTCAATCTTCATGACAGCAGGACCCCCTTTGATCCTCTTCTTCTGCTCCTGATGGGGGAGCCCATTTGATCCTTCCAGGATCACCCTTCACCCTGATGGTCTGTGCACCCTCAGGCTCCAGTATATATAGGGCTACTCTTATATCCTAGGGTGTTTCAACATATCTGACAATGTTCATTCTCCACCCACATTCTTTGTACATTCATTGAGCTCTCCAACTCCCCTCAACTTCACAGTGCTGTTAAGTATGGCTCCAGCCACCTGCCAACTTCAGCTGGTGACCCAGGAGTTGTGTTCAAATTTATGGACACTAAGATACACATGAACTGGCTTTGTTGATGCTGATAATGATCCAATGGTGTATGTATTATCACACGTTCTAATGGCTATTAGATTGTGATTCCACTTGATAGTCTCATATATTCCAACAATTTATTTAAATGCTCCAATAAGAGTGTATGGTAACATTCCACTATTAGAGGGTCAACATACTTACAGTGGCTCAAAAAAGTGTCCCAATGTTGAGTCATTTTGGAGAGATTGAAAGATTGTAGGAGAGCAAGAAAGAATCAGGCAAAGTGGTTGCAGGATGAATGAAAGTACTCACTCTTGGTATTCAGAAACTCCTTGGGGTCATGTGATTTGGTTGTCATGGGAGTGAGGTACAAGCATTTCAAAATGATATGACATCAGGACACTTATTTGACCCTAGATTATATTATGGATTTTAGTACTTTGTATGCCCTCCCTTTGCTTATATCACTGCTTCAAGTCTTCTAGACATACTCTGAATTAGTGTTGACACATCCTAACCTCTATCTTCCCCCACTGGAACCCAATTCCCTTCCAGGGCTTCCAAACCCCTTTTGCCAGTCATTTAGGGCTATTGAATCCTTTCTTGAGATATTTCCAGAGGTAGTTAATAGGATTGAGGTTTGGTGACTATGCTGTCCAGCCAAGGACCTCAATTCCTTGAGATTTGAACCAGTTTTGAGTCCTTTTGGAAGAATTTTTGGATTTATTATCTATTGTAAGACGATGCTCACCTCAGGAATCCCCAAACTCTCCATGCTGGGAAGCAGATTGTCCTATGAAATGGACACATACTGCTCAGCATCCATCCTCTCCTCTACCTCTGCAAGTATTCCCACTCCATTCTGGCCCATGCATCCCAAAACCATCAAGGAATCTCCTCTACAGCTCACTATTTCCTGGGTCTCTGAGTCCTGAAGTGGCTCACCTTCCTTTTCCCAAACACACATGACTAAATCCTGTTGATGTTTGTCCCATCTGACCAAATAACTCTGATTTAGTCCTTCACAGTGGATATTGTGCTTTAAAGCAAAGTCCAACCCTCTTTTGGCAGACCAAAGGGGCTTATTTTTCATTAGAGATGCACCCTTGAGAATATTGTGAATAGTTTGGGCAGAGACAGGGAGGAAGGGGCATGGTTGATGAGATATATGACCTGGAAAGCATTGTCACACATTCCAACAATAACACTAGGGACAAGGTGTCATTGGACACTAGCAAAAAAGGAGAAAAAATATCATAACTTGAAATTCTTCCTGTCTGAAAGATTCTCCTTGATGTCTGTGGCCACAGTGGACTTCCATAGACCAGTATTGGATACAATCTAACAAGCAGAGACACTAAATTCAGAGAAAACAAGGATGTTGGCTCTAATAGGGGTAGAAATGGGCTTTATAGTATGGGAAGATCAATTGGAGGACACAGGGTATTCATATTGCTTGGAATTATGCTACTTACATAATTACATGGCTTGGTAACATAGCAACCATCAATAGTTGTCAAATTCCTACAGTAAATATGATATAGTGATTGTTAAATATGGGATCAAATAAGTGTCCCAATGACATGTCATTTTGAAATGTTTGTACCATACTCCCATGGCAACCAAATCACATGACCCCAAGGAGTTTCTGAATGCCAAGAGTGAGTACTTTCATTTATTCTGCAACCACTTTGCCTGATTCTTTCTTGCTCTCCTACAATCTTTCAATCTCTTCAAAATGACTCAACATTGGGACACTTTTTTGAGCCACTGTACCTCCACATTTTTTGGTTGTGGGACTGCATGCTAAGACAAGACAAAACCATCTTGATTATTATATTTGGTACTCTTTGGGAATCATCACACAGTCATGCCACACTTTCATTGTGCCCATGATGTGCTGAAGACTTGCTCATACACATGAAGATGCCATCCTCCAAAGTCCCAGCTGCAATCCATTTGCCATCTTGAGAGATAGTGATGCTGTCAATTTCACCCATGTTCTTGCTTGCCACTTGCTTTCCATCACAATTTCGCCACACTCAAACATTTTTGTCATCGCCACTCACAAGAAACCCACCATCTGGTGAGAATGTTACTGTTACACTCGACATGAGCATAGCCCAGACTAAAGTTGTAGGGTCAAGGATTCGGAATTCCTGAAGGTTGAAGGACTAGAGGAATGATGGATCTGTGCACACAGCAACAGACAGCTAGAGGACTAGAGACTAGAGCGTCCACTCAAGAAGTAGGACAGGGACTTTTTAGAAGATGAGACCAGGAGGGAGCAAAGGATATATACTGGGAGCCCAAGCTGAGGAATCAGTGAAGGGATACCAGGGTTTTTATACTGTTACAAGATTCTATGACTAAGCGAAGATGGAAAGTCACGGAATATCATAGAAGGGTCATGTGACTATTAGTCAACATGAATAAGAACTGCGCGGTCAAGTGACACGTCAGGTTAGAATATTCTAGAAACATGGAGGAAGAACGATGACGAAGCAAGTGGAGATAAGCATCAAGTCGTGGGAAGAATGAGTCACCGTTAAAGGAAAGGAAAGATGAGTCCAAGTGTGTACGAAGAAAAGAAGAAGGGGGGAAGAAATCGTAACAGTTACTGTCAATACCTCACAATCCATGCTGATTTTAATGAGCTGCAACACTATTTTCTCACTGGTCAGCATGAGCCCCACTGTCTTATCAACACACACCAATCCAAATACTTGACAGAGGGGGTATCAGTGACATATCTCTGCTGAGGAGTGGTCAAAGTCAAGGAGCAAGTACTGGTGGTATGTCTTGCACAACTGAGTGATGCATCTGTTTCACCACATGCAGAGTTGAGAGGAAGATGATGGTTGAAGTACTGGGGGTATGAGGCTCGCAATCCATGGCTTTCTCAGCCTCCATCTGTCCTCAAGGCACTGCCCAATGTATCACTGAATACATGAACATAAGTCCATGTTGGTCAAGATCCCATACTGAAACTTGAAATAACAGAAAAAGCCACATTCCCATCCAATAGTGTCCTACTTCTTTCCAAAAGGTGTCAGTGAATTTCATTATGGGGTATGCAAAACAAAACAATCATATGTGCTTGACAATTGGTCATGAACATTTTCTTGTTTAGAAATGACATCTGATGTCTAGGACTCAAATGGAGCTGTGAGGAACTAAGTTGATATTTGAACTAAAGGCCAAAGGTACAAAGTACAGAGGTCTAGATACTCAGAGAACTGAATGATGGACTTTTGAAATTATGACAATGATCTTAGTAAGTATGTGAGATTAAGAATGTATGGGTATTGAAAGGCCAAAGCTGTGGCCATGGTTGGGGCAGTGCAACCTTAGGTGGGACACAGGTTAGTTATGAGAACAAACTGTGTACTAGTACAAGAAGAGTTAGATAGATAAAATACTACAGGTAAACTCTGAGTGGAGTAGACAGAAGTTTGAAGGGGGTTGGAATGGAGTTGGGCTTGGGGTTTTGGAGTTTTGGGGGTTAGACTTGGGAAGTTTGCTAGAATATGACAGTATCCTCCCTTTAGGCCTGAAACCCTTTAGACCAAAGCAAACAATAGCACCTAGAGAACAATGTAGTGTGTCAGGGGTCAGCAGAGTCCAAAATTGGATTGGGAGTATAAGAGGCATGTTGGTTTTATTCTTGCTTCTTTACCATCAACTATCATCACCATGTCCAACTCTGAAGATCTCATTGAAATTATGGAGTGGCTCAACTCCAAGCTCCTTGACAATGACAACAACTGTTATATGTTATGCTTACTGCGAGCTGATGCCCTAGTGAAGTTAGTCACAACTGTTTGTGAGAGGAGAAGTGAAGTGAACAGAAATACAACCTAGTGTACTGTGAGCCAACCGGCTCAGCCGAGTACTGTCCGTGGGTAAGAGAGGTCAAGCATGGATGTGCGAGACCGAAATGGAGTCTTGAGGGTACAAGTGCAAACTAATGCCTTGAAGAGCCAGAAGATGAAGAGGCGTGAAATGATAGTGACGTCAAGAGTGGACAAGACTCAAGGGAGATCCTATCGCCAGTACATCAGTGAGCGAGAATAGGATTGTGAGTATAAGGGCACCGAAGTGCAGTATGAATACAGGCAGGTATTCTGGCATAGAACTAGCTTAGAGCTACAACCAAACAAGTGTAACCCTATATATACTGTAGACTGATGGTGCACAGACCATCAGGGCATGGGGTGATCCATGAAGGATCAAATAGGCTTCCCACAATGGGAAGGAGTGAAAGGATCAAAGAGGAGTCCTGTTACGCTTACCGTGACAACTGGAGTAAACACAGTATTGAAGGGTGAAACAAAGAGTAAGCAATGATCTGTTTGATAGTCAATGACTTAAGCAGAGCGAAGTCGTTGATGTCGTACTCAACCCTAAGTTAAGGGTCCTCTTGTAATGACACGAAGTCCTAGTTCTTCACAAGTGAAGGAGAGAGAGATACGAGCAAGAAGAAGATGACTTCGAGTAAGTGAAACTCCAGTAAACATGGTATGAATTGCGTAGAGCTAGATTAGAGTTACAGGTTGTGAAGCTCAAGTATTTATATGGCAAAGAAAGTAGCACAGACCATCAGGTCCCATAGGAAAGGTAAAATGTTCTGTCATCAGAACGTCTAGGACAAAAGAGAATCGGAAGGAGAACAGGGTTCTGCTGTCCAGAAGAGCGGAACAAAAAGGAAGTCATACTCAGCGAGAGTTGCTGAGTGACAATACATTGCCATATGGGAGAAGTCGGAAAGACATCGGATGGGAATGGTCCCATCATGAGGAGAGAATGAGTCTGAAGGAAAAAAAAAGGAGAAAATAAACACACCATAGGTAAAACTGTAACATTAGCCCCCTCTCATGGCTCGAAGTTCCACCTTTGAGATCATTCCCTTGCCTCTTCAATCGTCTCCACAGTTGACCTTGTAGTCGGTGAGATCGTACAAATCCTTGATTGACAGCTTTTCCCAGCAATACTCCGGTGTATGCCCTTGGTGGCCGCAGCGTAAGCAAGTAAAGAAGGGGCAATCTTTTTGCGCATGTCCTGGCACAGTTTTGTGACAGATGGGGCAAGTGTACTGGGGACAGTCTGGTCATATATGGTCCGTGCCCCTACAAACAAAGCATCTGGTGGGATGGACTTAGGGAGATGTGGAGGAGCAGGGGGTAGGGATGTGATCAACGTTGATGGGGTTGGTCGAGGACCCGGCGGGTGAGGACGGTACCAAAGTCATCTTTTTACCTTTGTTTCCTTGTTGGCCTTTGACATCCGATGAATGGAGTCCTCCAATAATAATGTACTCCCTGGTGCTGGTTTTGGGGGTTTGAGTGGGAGTGGAAGAGGGACAGTGGGCAAGGGGGAGAGTGGCCAAGATTCAATCCACGAGTCCCCCATCAGTAAAGGGGTTCTCTCCATTAGTTCCGGTGTGAACTCCTGGATTAGATCTCCTAGAGTCAACGCTTCCTTCATTGGACTTACTAGGGGCTGGCACAGGAATGGGGGACCTCTTATCTCCCAATCAATCCCAGTAGTCTTGAATTAGTTCTGTGGAGTTCCGCAGGTTCCACATGGATTCCCAAGTGTTTTCCACCGATGAGTAGCCCTTCCATTTGACCAGATACGTTCATCGGGCGGGCAACCCTTGGTGCACCAAGATATTTTCGACTTCCCATTCTTCTTCTCCTTCTATTATGTCTGGTGGTTCTGGGAAGAAGTTTTCTCCGTGATCCTCAGTTTCCTTGTATGGAGATAGAAGAGAGGTGTGGAACATGTTATGGATCCTCCATGTTGGAGGAAGTTTGAGACGGTAGGAAATTGGTGAGAGTACTTGGGTGATTTCGAAGGGTCCTTCCCTTCGAGGGGCCAGCTTTTGTGTAGGATAGTTTAGTTTGAGGTTTTGAGAGTCCAGCCACACTTTTTGTCCAGTTTTCCATGGGATGAATTTGGATGTGATTCTTTCAGCCATGTACTGTCTAGCTTTGTCGTGTGCAGCGATGGCTTCTTCTCAAGCTTTCTCTAAAGAGTTCATCCATTGTTCCAGGGCAGGAAGAAAGGTTTTCCCAAAGGGGGGATAAGAGCGGGGTTCATACCCCATCATTAGGAAGAACGGAGTTTGTTTGGTGATGGAGTGGTGTGTGGAATTGTGATGATATTCGGCAGTAGTAAGAAGGTCTGTCCATTTTTGTGGAATTCCGTCACAGAAGATCCATAGGTAGGTTTCCAATTCCTGGTTGACTCTTTCTGTCTCTCTGGCAGTCTGGGGGTGGTATGCGGTGGAGAGGGCGACATTATATTGGAGGAGTTGAGCGAGTTCAATGGCAAAAGCAGAGGCGAATTGAGGGCCTCAGTCTGAGATTACTCTATCATGTAGTCCGAAATGCTTGAAGATGGAAGAGAAAAAGAGCTTAGCTACCCCAGTGGCATCAATGGTTTTGGTGCAAGGTTCAAAAATCACCCCCTTACTAAACCCATGGTCAACCACGACCATAACAGAATCGAA
>JBBPJL010001325.1:0-10107 GCA_038088675.1 Xanthoconium separans
TCACACCAGCAAGTCATTCGAATTCCTTCACCCGTCGGCCCGAGTGCTTTCCTGGACCGTCGCCTCTCGATAAGAATATGACAACGATCCGGCTGGCCGTATTGCCATCAAAGCGGAATGAACTGGTAGTTAGGGCATGGTACACGGTAACATTTGGAAAGAGTAGGCGCACGAGCACTGTCACGCCGACAGCCTCGGGCGCCACGATCTCCAATGTCAAAGCGCACCTATTGTCAACACTGGCAATTTCCGTCGACGAGGCCGGCGTCGCGCAGAGACGGCCCACCTAGTGACGGAACTCCAACCTTCCCCTTTGATTTCCATGGATGGCAGGAATGATACGCGATGGGCTTTCAGTCTGTCCTCGGAGTGCATATAAAGCGTGGTTCCCTCCTAACCTTCGTCACTTGCAAGTCTTGCAGAACTTTTAACCACTCAGCCGTTTACCATCGTGTCATGGCACCTGTACGTCTCCCCTCTCACTGCTTTACCAAGGCGTTCATCGACTGATTCATTTTAGACCTTCTCCTGCAACTTTGAAAACTGTGGCGCTGCTTTCACCAGAGTGTATGAGCACAAGAAGCACCTTGTTGAGCACGAGGATCCTTCGAAGTATGTCAGAATGTTATTAACACAGAGCGTCAAACCTGAACGCACTTTGATAGGCTATTTCGATGCTTGCTATGTAGTCACACCACCTTATATGTTGAAAGGGTTTGAAGGTTACATGAATACGCAGTAAGGCTGTGACACCTATTCCGTGGTGATTTACAACTTGAAACTCACCTCTCTTTTGTAGCCTCGACACACAACCATTTATCAGTCATGATATCGTCAAGAAAGAATCTCAATCTTCATCCTCGAGCGACTCTTCCATCGACGAACAAGTAGAAGGTGCCTGCATGTGCAGATTCAACGACAAATCAGGACTGCTCAAGCACCGCAAGAGGTGGCATGGTTATACGCCCAGCCCCGAACGATCACAGAAATGCTTGGAGGCTCGCGCTCAAGTGAATGGCGCAGTAAACAGGATGCGTTTTCGTCCTTTCCCCGCTCTTCCAAAACGAACGGTACCCAGCAATCGCGAAGTGTCGTACTCACCCAATCAATATCCATCTACTCCAACCCGAGGCTCTTCACCTTCACGGGTCAACTATCCTGCAACGAACAACTATCATAGTACACTCGCCACGATATCGGCTTAAGGATTGTATAATATTCCAGCGGATATCGCCATTGAGACATCATGCAATGCTTGGGGGATGGAGAAGGGAGCCGCGTACACGTCGACTTCCATGGTGACTGCAGGCGAGAGCAGTGGTTGCAACTCCGACTCGGCAGGACTCGGACAGGGCTTTTCCTCCTGCTCCGATGCAAGTTACTACAGCGACTCTGTCAATGCGCTGTCGTATTCATTCAGAACATCCAATCTCGCGACACTTACTTTGGGAAACAATTCATCAACATCCGTCGAGCTTCCCTTCAGTAATATCGCCACCACCTGCCAGGGAGTGTGCGAAACTCAATGTTATGCAAGTGCATTCGATGCAACATTCGCAACCAGCGCGGATCACACAAGCTCATCTTCCATTGGATTCGACACACGTGCCAATTGTCACACCGCCTTGTACAATTTGTGCACTGTCCCTCAGCTGTCATCCACAGAAATGTCTTTTGTCGACGAGCTTTCTACCGACCGAGTTGGACTTGACAAAACATCGAATGCACTCGCCTCCGCACAGGAATCAACTGACGAGAGCCCGTTGATTGCGTCACAAAGCAATGCTACCGATCACAATATAATGTCCCAGTCTCCAGAAGCCACTGCGCAACCCGTTGTCTCCAAAACGCATGTCCACCATGACAATGTATCGACCACCAGGGTCTTCGACCTTGAGATTGGGCTGGATGAAGAAGATATTTTCTTTCGAGGGACAGGTTGCAAAGGGTGTCTTTTCCCCGAAATGATGATCAACATCGGCGTCGATGGGTGGGACAATACCGAGGATTACAACACCCGCCTTTAGATTCTGTTCAACCGGCAATTGAGCTGTTTTGTTGTGCGTGCTGTCTTGTTCTCGCCCTGTATTTGGTGGTATTACCAAACAGAGATTACTCTCTTACTCGAAGCTTTAGAACTACCCTGTACAGCTGACTGGAAACCTGAATTTGGCAAAGGATAGATTGGATGTCCAGAGTGGAAGCTCGACAGATTTCCCCTCTGGACAGTCAGGGTCCTGGGTTACTTTTATGCTTCCACTTTTTTTTTCTCCCTTTGACCGTGTTAATCACTGCACACTTTGGCCGATCAAGGTCATTAACATGGCGCTGTGCCACACTGACATCGGGTTCATAGTATTCCAAGAATAGGAGGCGCCGCTTGAGAGACCAATCAACATTTGGCCACCACTGAGAAAGGTTTTGGGCGACTCACCATCCCCAGTACAAGTACTTATGAAACCATTTCTGATCTCAGGCTCCCCGACAAGGTTGATGCTGATAAATGAGAATGCGCAACACATGAGATTGTTCGCAAACGTACTTTTTATGCATCGCGCGCCTAAACACTGCTTTGTGTGAATCGAACGACCATACCGAGGCTTCTGTGAGGATGCGAAACCGCGGGTGCATAGCTACCCTAGTCCATTTTGGGTGTGGAAAGAAAATTCGCGCCTGAACCACACAGCTTGTCTGGAAAATAACACCAGTAGATACCTTGTCTCTTCGAGATAACCAGCTTGCATGTTACGTGTTGAACACCCGACTAGCGTCAAGAGCAACGGAGCATGCTTCTGCCGTATGAAGAAAATGTCGACGTGAGCGTAAACGACTGGAAAGAAAGGATATACACAGAACAGCACTTGCGCCGATCCGGCCAGCTGTATTGCTGAAAACGAAATGAACTGGTAGTTGGGGCGCGGTAGCATCGTTACTCGCGTTCCTGTTTCCCTCGAAAGAGACAAGCCAAATTTGTCTCAGTGGACTAGTCTGCAGCCCGGACTGTGGAGAGTTAACGTCGAGAACATTCTTCATGGCCAGGTCGCAGAATAGTAAAAAGGATGGTAACCATTAGATCACCGAGTACTCGAATCGCTGGAGCTTCCAGCTGAGCGAACTCATGACAAGGTTGTTGTTGTTCGCCAATGAGGGTGCTTGCCTTTGCGGTCGGCGTGACAAGGCTCGACTTGTGAATTAGTATACCTTGGAAGATGAAACACCTTGAAGCCTTGAAGACTGGTGAAACTGGGACCACTTGTGTCCAGATCTCCCGTACTCGTTCGAGATCGAGATGTGATCTATGAAGTCATTTCCTGAGCAAGGATTGAAAAGGCGGAGTGACACCAGTTGCAAAGCTACTTGGGTAGGATGACCACGCTGAGTCTGAGATTGTGTCGATGGGAGTGAGCGCCAAAACCACGTTGTTACCTGCATCGGGATGCTCATGTTGTACAGTGGCTCGTCCAGAGAGGGAAATACATCTTGTCAATGAAAGGCGGATTAGCCGGGGAAACGGTCTGGTTTCTAGCAACGTGACACAGAGCTGACCTTCCGGGCGCCAGTTGAATTCCCACTTGGTGAATACATAGCCGAGGTTCGAATTCAAAAGTCCCACTTTGAGGACGTCCGTAAGGTTTCGGCATGTGGCCAATAAGTCCATCAGAGCGAAAAGTCTCTGCACCGACATTTTTTAGTGCGGAGACCGATATTCAAAGCCCACCCAGACGGAAAAAAAAATTCACTCACTAGTTCTGCAATGGGCTGCAGTACTTAGGTGCAAGCGTGACGGAGTGTTTCGGCGGGAGGGATGAGTCGTTGCAAGGATGACCCGCGCAATCCCGGGCCGGGGCCCGTGCCTGCCACCTGGGTACTGGTCTAGAGCTGGCGACGTATATATAGAATTCGAATCGCCTTTCACCACCCCTTTCACCACTGCGAATTTGAAGTTGATGACCCATCGAAGACGATGACGGGTGAGCTCTCGTACCAGAATGGAGGGGTCGTCGTGCTGACCATCATCATTGGGCCAGAACATCCAGAATCCACTGGCATCGATATCGAGGTTGATGGCGAGTTGATTGCAATGACATTCTCAGCCAATAGCGAGTACGTCGTGAATGGTGACAGAAACGGAGTTGGAGTGTGGCGAGTGGAAGACGGCAAGCAAATGGCAAGAATGGAAGGGGGCTATGTCTATTGTCTGGCGGTGTCAAGAGATGGAAAATGGATCGCAGCCGGGACAATCACTGGCGACGTCCTCGTGTGGAACTCAACAACTTACAGCCAAGTCTTGAAGTACCATGAAGATCCGGGAGCCTCCACCTACGCGGTCGATTTCTCGCCCGACTCAACGAGGCTCGTCTCCGCATCCTGCAATGGCTCAACTATCATTTGGGACGTCGGGACGTGGAAGCAAGCGCAAACACTATACAAGGGCGAAGGGATCGCCGCCAAATTCTCGCCACAAGGCGACCGCATTGCGACGGCCACTTGCCAGTGGGACTCCGTTCGACACTGGGACAGCAAAGATGGTCGTTTGCTCGCCGAGATCACAGTCAAAGTAACCCCGTTGCGCAACAACGGTCTGATCTGGCTCTCCAACGACGACGTCCTTGTCGTATCGAAGGGTACACTCAAGACATTTAAGTTCGACGTCGCCACGCCAGCCACGGAGTGGCCAGTCCCCGAGAGTAACCACGCGTCCTGCGTTGCCCTGCCAAAGCATGGTCAATTCATTGCATACTCGACCGACGACACAATATCGTTTTGGGACGCGTCGACACACGCCCACCTTGGTCTCATCCGACATAGTCAAGGCATACATTCCATTGCATTCTCTCCAGACGACCAGTTTCTCGCAATCGGTGGAAAGGGTGGGAAACTCAACGTCAGAAGTCTATCTCGTTTCATGGTAAGTATATATCTCAATAACTCTTCTTTTTCTGCTGATCACTCTGTAGGTTTCAATTCCCTTGTCTCGTCTACACCCTGCTGTTCAGGAACTTTACATGGTGGTCAACAACACTGCGCTCTCCTCATGGAAGCACGATCAACTCGAAAACACGGACGCGTTCCTGACCGCAGCAATGACTACCTCTCCGAGTACAATACATCATGTACTCGCCAGCCGAGCTCTCGTGCGTGCTCGTCGCCAAAAGTGGGATGCAGCCATTGAAGATGCCGAAAAGGTGGCTATTCTTTCCTGTTATCTACAGTGATGTTCATATCAAATCATAACAAGGCAATCGACATTCAACCATCCGTCATCGCATTCATTGCGAAGAGTATAGCATACGTCGGCAAGGGTGAGAAGGACAAGGCATATCGGACATGCGATATAGCATTCCAGCACTTCCACTCATCTCACGTTACCTTCATCCTGCTTGCCAAGGTACGGATATTTCCGTCTCGATGTTGCTCTCTTTCTCATTGCATTTAGGCTATCATTGTATTTATGGCTGGAGAACGCCTTGATGCGATATCACGCCTTGATGACCTTATTGCTACGGTCCCTGATAACTCCGTGTGCTATACAGTACAGGTACGTGAATAACATGCTACATATCATGTGGCCATTGATAGTCTCAGCAGGCATACATGTACTTTGTTATGGGAGGCTCACAAATGGAGCGAAATGACTGCAGAAGTGCGATACAGTCATTTGAAAGTGCGCGAGCCCAAATGCGACACCATCATGACCCAGAGCTCTTGGCGGTCTCACTGGTGAGCATCTCGATGGTTATCACGTGACGCATCAAATGATTTTTTTCGTGACAGTTGTCTGGATGGAAATTTGACAATATTAACACCACAATTCGACAACATCTTTGTGAAGCATTGTACGCAGCAGGTCGCATCAACGATTCCGCAGAATCTCTTTTTGAGATGGTAAATACCATCGGAAAGGAGGCATACATGGGCAAGGTCAACGTCAAGTGGGTTGTCGGTGAGCTCTGCTGTCAATTTTCTTCGGTGTGTTTATTTAATACATCCGGCAGATTTCGCCAGCGGATGCCTCTCCCTTCTTGAAAACGACGTCGACGACGACTCGCAGGCAATGCAACACGACAAAGCTGCGATCCTCACACAACCAAATACCATACAACTCTTGCACGTGTGGGCGAGCGCGTCATTGGTGACTCGCTCATGGAATGGTGTTTTGGGGTCCGCTACCAACGTAGGTGTCTCAGTTGACCATTGAATTCCTTGTCCCTGACGCACTTCATGTCAAGTTCGCACTTCCGAAATTTACAGTCTACCGTATCTTGTGTGAATGTTTGGAAACAAACAACCACGTGATGGATGCTAGCGAGTGTTACCGGAAATTGGTGGGTGAATTGGGACAGCAAGTACACGCGCATGATGAAGAGGAAACATGGGCTCTCGGTGAGTGGTTTCCATAACGAGAATGCGTTGTCGCCGATGTGATTATTATGCTGTAGCCTTCAAGCATCGTTGTGTGGGTAAGCTAGAAAACAGTGGGGATGCTGCGATCGGTGCTGGAGAAAGTCACGATGGCATCTCTTATTATTCAGCGGCACTGGCTCTCGTTCCCGCCGCCGCACAAGGTCTACTCATTAAACGGAACAAGGCGTATTTATCTGTCGGTTCGTGGAAGGAAGCATTAAATGATGCAAACATGGTGTGTCCGTTTGTCTTACGCTATTCAGCTGCCATTGATAATGTCATCAGATGATTGAGCTTGATCCCTTGTCCCCATGGGGTTATGAGAGAAAGCATGCTGCCCTGCACATGGGAGGCGATTATGGAAATGCGATTGATGCATTTGAGGTCATGCTTTCAAGGATGTCAGAGTCATCCGACCCAGAGATCCTTGGTGAGGTTCTCGACGTCATTCACAGTTCCCTTACTGATCACACCTTGCAGAGCGCTATCATCAGTACGTAGCCCCAGGAGAGACGAGAATGGCAATCCGAAGGGCCGTTGAAGATGCTATCCGTGACTCGCCACGGGTCCTCATCAATACCCACTCTGGCCAGCTCCTCGATAAATCTGCACAAGCTGCTGCTTTTGAGTCACTCCCTACCTTCAACAAGTTGGTCTCTTCCACGACGATAAACATTGACCATGCCAGCATCAATCGCGACGTTGCGCAGTATTATCGTTATGCCATGTTCTCGCACAAATGGGAAGCAAATGAACCACTGTTTGCGCAAGTCTCCCCCATGGTGGTGTATGATCTGGACGAATCACCTACCCACGAGAAGCTCAAGACGTTCTGCAAAATCGCCCGAGATTCGGGTTTGCATTGGGCTTGGAGCGATACATGTTGCATCGACAGAACGAATCACTTTGTCCTCCAAGAAGCGCTGGTTGCCATGTTCAAATGGTACCAGAATTCCGCCCTGACTCTCGTATTACTCCGTGACGTTCGCTCTCCGTCGCGACATGGTGATCTCATCAAGAGCATCTGGAACTCACGTGCATGGACATTCCAAGAGTACCACGCCTCAAGAGTAGTCCGATTTTACACTGAGGATTGGACGCTCTACAGAAATCTAGACATCCCTAATCACAAGGACTCGCCGGAGATTCTCTCAGAAATGGAAGAAGCAACGGGTATCTCAGCGCAAGCTCTGTCCACACTCCAGCCCGGTTTAGACGATATACGGATGAAGCTGTGTCTAGCTTCGACGCGGCAGACGACCCTCGAGGAGGACGCAGCCTACTCGTTGCTTGGCATATTCTCCACCTCCCTGCCTGTTGTATATGGCGAGGGGGACCAAGCACTCGGTAAATTGTTGGCTCGGCTACTTACGAGTGCGGGAGACACAAGTATCCTAGCTTGGACAGGGAAATGCGGAAGATTTAATAGCTGTCTCCCGGCCAAGATTAAAGTTTTCAAGGAGTCACCGACGTCTTACATTCCTTCATCCATCTCAAGTATCGAAATGGAGACGATCGTAACCCCAATACGAGCCTCTTCACTTAATCTTACCTTGGCTATGAAGCTACATGACAGACTTCACGAGCTCCCTGTTCCATCGTTTGCAGGACATCGGATGAAGCTTCCGTGTCTTGTTTTTAAACTCGGTCGCGTATCCCCAAGCCGAAGTCTATCTGGACTCATGTTTCGTGCAAAGACTGACGGCCTTGGGACCGTAGAGATCACGTCCACTGAAGATCTCTCTCGACTGGACTCTCTGACTCTTGTCCATCCATGGATCGACTTTCTCCTCGACAGGCAGCCAGTGGGAAGTGTTATCGAGACAATACCAAAGGAGCAATCGGAGGATCTTTCTTCATCGCTAGGCGAGCCGCCTTCCTTCCTTGGCCACAGTGGCCCATTCGCCAGCCAATCGCGGACCGCACGCCTTGCCTCCCGGTTTGGGCTGTCGTTCGGCGGCCGACCTCGAGACACGGCATCGCTCTTGTCACCTTCTCCTGTTTCACTGGCGGATAAACGAGCGGAAGCCCTCCGTGTTGTCGCTCGCTTAAGACAACCTTTCGGCGCACTGTTACTCACACGGACGCGTCAGAACGTGGCAGAGTACAGGAGGGTCTCTTCCGAGGGTCTTATCACTGTCCAGGTGCGGGACGACACGCCGCCGAATGTGTTGATAGCTAGTGCTCAGATGCTCGATGTGCTCTGAGTGTATCTGGTAGTACCTGGTTCAAGTTACACACACCCATATCAAACGCGTTTTGTTCAACCTTCTTGTGCTGTGCGTCGCGATAGGATTTCATTTGTTTACGATTTTTTTAGCCCTATCGTTGTCGTCTTACATCCTGGTCACCTCCATCACCCAGTACCACAGTGCCCGGAGGTTACATCGGTCGATTCGGCGTATGAATGGACGAGTAGGACGCCTCGCGATTGTGTGGAATTATTCATTTGGGAAGAACAGAAAAAGGACGAAAACGCCATTTGTTGCACCATCCACTGAGCGTGAACGAGCGAGTATTTCTGTGATCCTTCCGGGTGCATGGCCTGAACCGCCACCTCTTGCGATGCTTGAGCAACCCTGATAATCAGATTTGGCGTTAAATCTGCACATGCAGAGTCATTTCAACTTCTGAGTCGACGACGAGATAACTATGGTTGTGTCAAAAGTACGGAAGAGTGCCCGAGGTAAGTTAGTAAATCATGGTGGAATTGGTAAGCATCATGGAAACCTCGCTGGATGTTCATGTGGCTTTCTAACCCGAGTTCATACTAAGCTCGTGGCAAGACTTAAGGGCCGTGCTTCAGATACGGTGCGAGGAGCCCGTCGGGTAAACATGGTCATCAGAGGGGAAGAATTACCCTCACTGAGCGCGCCGTCTCTGCACTGCACAGCAGCCTCGTGTCAACGGAAAGTGCCAGTGTAGATCTGCGCTTTGACATTGGAAATGTGGCGGCGTGGCGGTGTGGCAGTGCTTACGGCACCAGGATCCACATGCCTCCAACTTGAAGTTGTTCAAATCGGCATCACAAAAAAATGCGGGTGATCATGCTACCGTGCCCCAATTATGTATCAGTTCATTTCGCTTTCAAAGCAATACAGCAATCCGAGGGGCGCGGATGTGGACAACCCTTGGTCCACAATATCACTGAAAATCGCAAGCAATTTTCGACACGGGCGACGAATTTCTGACGCTTTTAATCAGATAAGGCCTTTCCATAATTGGGAGAAATATAGTGAGATCTGGTCGTGTCTCTATTTGCCAGCGACATTGGTTTCGAGCGACACATCCAATGTTTAAGTACCCAATACGAACCCTTTCGCTTTGTTTCCGGTCGTTATACTCATGCCGATATCTCGTTTGGTCGGAAGAACCTCAAGTTGATGGGAAGCATGCTCCCGTTGCATTTTATGTCAGCATGCCGCATCCGCGCCGACACACAAGCCGATTGTCTTGAATAGACACGAGGTATCTCGGTGTCATTTATCAGAGAAGCGCTTTCGTCGAACAACGGGCGCCAAAATCTCTTTTACTTCCCGAAATGGACTATGATACGTACGTACTTTCCATTTCACACTTTCACAGAAGTCCCTGGAGTGGACGTTCAATGCACAAAGCAGCGGGTTTCCGGTGTTGGCGCAGGTTATGTATATAAAGGTTCAAGGGTATGTTTTCGAACCATCTCCGCACCATATCATCGAC
>JBBPJL010001326.1:0-10105 GCA_038088675.1 Xanthoconium separans
AATGTTCAGCTTACTATTTGGATTCCCTAGGAACCCGACGCTCATAGGCTGAGAATCGAGAATTCTCTAGGCAGTGCCACTGACCCACTATGCAAACACTCGAAGGAGTTGTGCATCCGAGTTCTTGCACTTTTGAGAAACTTGGAAACCCACGGTATCTTTTCTCTTCCTCATAACCCACGACCAACCTATTATTACTGCCAGGTTTGTCCTGCCCCACTGTATCCACTTGTCCCTCCACCCGCTTTATCTGCTATGTATGTACGCAAACTCCCCCACCAATGACTTGCGCCCGTCTTCGAGCATGGACGTCGGTTCGCCCGAGGGCGATGGTGGTCAAGTGAACGCCACCACGTCTGCGAACTTGACGGGCGCACTCTTTGGTATGTATCCGTTCTTTGCATTCTTTTTCCAGGGTAAGCATCCGTCATACCGTTCTCACTTGTAAGGCACTTGTCGCTTGATAAAGTGCGCTAAACAACAAGATTGGTGCTAAATGGACGCTGTTCTTGTGCTTGTTTGTACTATATCTCCGTCGCCATCTTCAAGGCCTACCCTAACGCTCGTTTTGCTTCATTAGGTTATCAACATTCACCCGAACGCTGATGCGGCTTAGGCGCAGGAGCCATTCTTGGCATCACTGGCGCTTCCTTGTTGCCGGCATAGGGAACATTCATGCTCAGCTATCCGACCGAGGCACAAAACTTTGGGTGCGTTTATTGGTCCCTTTTGGGTCATTTTCAATATCAGTGCACTGCTCATCTGTCTCTTTTGGTCACATCTATCATTCGGCGGTATGTTCACAATCAATTCGCCTGGCTTTCTGGCTCAACTGACGAATATTAGAACAACAATGGTATGCCATACGTAACAACTTGTACGCCTCGACCTTTAATATAATTTCCTAGTTGGAAACGGAACATACGCATGTTTCCCATTTTTCAAGAGTTCGATCACATCTTGATGCATGCCCACCAGATCGGTATCCTTCCACGCTCGCCATTTTGGAAGTCCGAATTCCACAATATATGGGCATACGAGTATCAAATGTGAGTTGAGGCCGTTGATCAACTTGTGTCACTGACGATATTCTTCGTGGAACGCACAGACGCCAATCAATCTCGTCAGACGCGCAAAAATATCTATGACCCGGAATACCCACTGCACATGGTTTTGGTGTGCGAAAAGAAGCATATATGAAACGTCATGTGAAGGAGAAGCCACACCACTCCCTGGCACTTTGATGCATGAACCACTATGATCCCCGTCACCATTTGATGCAAAATGGCGCTAATCCTTGTCGCCCTGTGTCACTGCTCCGAGATGCATCAATGGCATCATCCTTGTCGCTCTCCAGCTGTGTGATGATGCATCCCGTGATGCATTCCTCGTCCCCTGTTGCCCTAGCTTGTGATGCATCATTGGCATCCTCGTCGCTCTCTGTCGCCCTAGTAGCTTGTGATGCATCAATACCTCCCTCAGGGCCTGTGACCGTGTGATGCATCAACGGCATGCTCGTTGCTCTCCCCTGCGCTTCCCCCAACTTGTGATGCATCAATGTAGCTATGTGATGCATTTCTCCCCTATGTCGCCCCCAGTGATGCATTCCTTGGTGCGCCATGTCACCTGATCCTGATGCATCGATTCAATGGCATCCTCGGCGCCGCCCGTCATCGCCCTACATTGTTTCCTACGCATGATGCATCACAAATCCGGGCCATGATACATCCATTGTTTGTCGCCGATGTTGCCTTCCGAGTAATGCGGGAAGCATATAACATATGATACATCATCGTCGCAGTGACAAACCAATATAACAATCCTAGTGGTGATTGGCTACGACTCCAGATTGCCATTTCGCTAGCCTAGGAACGTTCAACGGTGCAACAGCTAGACAACTTGTGCTTGTGGCAGAGCTTTGTCGCCAGCATTCTCCTTGTCTAATTGCCTCGCTTGCTCCATTATAGATGCCCAACAGGTACGACAACTATCCCCAAGGGATTTTCTAAGAGCAGCCTGTCGATGGGCATATGCATGATGACCTTCGTGAGCAGCTTCATTGGCCAATACAAAGGACATTCGTTCTTCCCAGCGAGCCGTGTCCCACTCAAAGAAAGATAAGGTCCTCCGCATCTCCTCCAGTAAGAGATCAACTTCTTCTGACCATCGCAAAGCACGAGCCCTAGCCTTGCACCATTCAATCCGCATATCTAGAGGTCTAATTGAAACGGCATTGCACGATGATGAAGGCTACTGACGGACCTTCTAAAGCCCCTGCATCAGTTCCGACCGTTCCGCCCATGCACCATATCCAAGACAATTTTTTGGTCCCCTCGGTCTCTCCCCAGACAAGATCCGACATTGCACGGATATCCTGCTGCTTGAGTGGGCGCAGAACAGACTGCCACACAGTATTTTCGTGGAGTAGTGGCGCTAATCTTACCAATGCATTGCGGGCATCATCATACCTATCAAGATTGGAATGTTAGCCTGTTCTCACCTCGCACGAATCTGCCCACCTATTTGCAGCAGCATCAATTCTTGCTGCTACTGCCTTGAGAGTATTTCTGGCTCTCGTATTCGCCCCTTGCCCCCGCAGGTTGCGATCCTTGAACTTCAGGATGCAACTCTGAGCTCGGAGATTTGACCTCAGGGAATTCAGTGTTTCAGTGGCCTGCGCGTGGCACAGCTTCCACTCGATCCTTTGTAAACGTTCGTCGCAGGGGAGTGACTGACCGATCTCGGAGGGGAGCCACAACTTTAACGACTCGGGTGGAACGATCATGTCAAAGTCGGTTGCTTCCTTGGCCCGTTTGGCGGCCAAAAGTGGGACAAAGAGATACTGTACCTTGACGTAGTTGTCGATACGACGCTGGAGATTGTTGCTCTGCTGGAGAACAAGAGCATTCTGATTATCGGTACTGTGCACATTTAGCCCGGCCTTATCCCGTCTCAGACGGCGTCTGGAAGTGATCTAAGATTAATTCACGCGGAAATTCAATTAAAACACGACGTACTGCTGTTCCTCTAGTTCTAGGCCCATGCTAATGAGCATGCTGGGGGAACATACATCATCGGGAAAGGGGCCTCGTTGACCCAAGTCCTCGGTCTCTTCTTTTGCAAGCTGAAGCCGAACGGCTGCCATCGTCATGACTGTGGTAGCTACATGAACGAGCAATAACAGATAGAATTATTCTGCTTACCATTGCCTTGGCGTTCATAGGGGTTCACCTTTGTGCGATCTTGTTCCCAGGCTTCAATTTCATCCCTCCAGTGCGTTAGGTTGCAGGATTCACTGGCTACGAGTCCTTTTTCGAGCTCCTCAAGTGCCTCGCAGTGTTCTGTACGCTTAGCAATTGCTGTGTTTAATTTATGACGGAAGCTCTCGCCTGCCAACCATTCATCAGTGAAAAATAAATACGTAAACCGTGTGTACTCATGGAGACCAACCACTTTTTTCCAGTTGGAATGTCCAAAATGGTCGTCCAGCGTGTCGCGTCTTGCTCCAGGACCCATCTCTTTGGTGCTTGATGCGACTGGATTAATGTTCGCCCAACCTCTTTCGGGTGCCTCGCCATCCGTGCGTCCAACACCAGGAGTGAAATTGAATGAGTAGGACGTTTGACATTTCTCAATGTGTGCTGGCAAATGGAATTTTGGGACAAGAAAGTTGATTCGTCTTTCCCAGATCGGAAGTTGGATGGAAGAGGGAAGATCATGAATACGTGTTGAAAGGTTTTTAGACCATTGGCATGCAATGTCGTATGAAATATTCAAGCCGTTTACAGTGTTATGGCGCAGCGTCAAAAGGAGAAGGTAGTCCATGTTGACATATCTGATACTTGTTGTCAGCGGTGGAAATTAATTAAGCACACTGAGGACCTACTTTTCACCCTTTTGTAGATCCCCTACACCTGTAGGCAGCTTCATGTTGTGGCGTGCACAGTTGACCGTTCCAACGCCAGTGGCTGCCAGCCCATGACGAGAGACCGTATCTGCCATGTTGACAGCAAGATGACTCGAACAAGTACTTTTCTGGGCTTCAGTCGGTCGCTGTCTAGACAGAAGTGGAAACATTGCATTACCTCCTGGACTTTATTGATAGCACCTTCCAAGTACTTCTTGTATGACACCTCCTCGACGAAATATGCCCATCCTTGGCTCAAACTTGGATCTACCATGTCGCTTGATACCTTCTTATGCTTCAATCGGAAGTTTGTGTCAATGGCGACGAAGAGTGCATCGAGCCAGCTGTACAAAAATTTGCATTAGTATGCTGATGATTGGCCCGATGACATGCAACCATAAGTTATACCTTGTATCAGGTTTGGGATCAGCAGAGTTACCATCGTCGACTTGAATGTTGATTCCAGGGTGTGGGCATGCAGGACAGATCACAGCGCATTCACCCTCACGTGTCCCTGCAGCACCTCCAGTAGCATGACCCCGACCTGCTCGTTTCAGCATTTTAAGGTGGCGCCATTCCCGCGTCATCCTCAGAAATGCCTCATAGCGATTCTATTTTCCGCTCTCAGAAGGATCAACAAGAAACCAAAAGACACGTACTTTGATATCTAGGAGCCCTGTATTATCGATGAGTCGGGACAACGTGCTGTAGTACTCGTAGGCTGATATCTTGGACTCAAGGGAAAGAATATGAAATTGCTTCAGTACGCGGAAAGTTGTGGCAGTTTGTGGCCGTGAGCTCGTGGCTGGAAACCAGGCCACACGCATGAGTTGCTGGAAATGACTTGTAGCTGATTCGCAGTTACAAAAATCCAAGGTCACTGGATGGATTCCGGTGGTGTCAATTACAATAAAAAGCTCATTGGCGCAACGCTCAGGGTTTCGGCAGGGGTCTGCTGGCAGATGACCTAGTTGTACTCGAAGGCCAAGGTCCCTCAGTGTTGTGGACTCGAACGAGACCCCATTCCATTTCTGTTAACAAATCAGGCTAGTGGTCTCGCAAGTATTGCCCATGACAACGTACTTTGACGATATGCAATGGATTGCGTAAATGGGTACTTACAGCGCACGTTGTGCAGACCAGCTCCCCACCATAACAATCAGTACACCGAATACTGGGCGCGCTGTCACCACAGAGTGGACAACAATCCACATGTCTTCCGCGGCCCTCGAGGTGAATCATCTCCTGTAGAAATACATCTCTATCGGGTAACCACGTTAGAAGAGGGTGTTCCTTTGGTCCGAATGTCATCGATTGAAGAACTCAGGCAAAAATGTAAACAGTACTCACTGCAGCAGTACGTTTCCTGCTTTTATGATTGTCCCGACCAAGGTCGACTTCTGGGCAGACAACGTGTGAGGAATCATCCCAGTCATCAGGAACAGTGGGCGACACAACAAGAGAAACATTGGGATTTTCAGTGTGAGTTGGATCCGGAAAGCGTTGAGCAGAAGAGATGAATAAACGACGATGTGTGAGAGCACCATTTTTATTGGCTTGAAAGGACGAATGGATTCGAGTCTTGGTTATCGCAGCAGTTCCGCGGTTGAGGATGGTGAATGTATGCTTTTTTTGCCTCTGAGAATTTTTGTTGCGACGTTCAGAGAGTCTGGTGAGAGCTTCTCGCGCAGCCTCCGTTGGATTGGAAGGCCCAGTCTCAACCTTTGGGCTGCTGGATTCCGGTGAGAAAACAAGGAACTCGGGTTTCTTAGTATGCTTTTGGGAAGTTTGCATGCTCCGTTGAAGAGCTTTGTCAAGGGCAAGATGTTGCGATACCTGCTGGTTCATGGTGCGCACTGCTGCACTGGTCACTCAGGGCTGTCACCCGCGATGAGACTAGGTTTGTGACGTCTGATATTATTTACTTAGTTGAAGGGCAGTGGGTTTTGAGGATTAGCACGTGACTACCTAAATCGTGGGCACCCGTACAGCTCAGTTGAGCCCGCCGCAGCTACTAGTTCCATGTATGTGTAACAATATCATAAGAAAGGGAGTCGTTATTCACTACACGAGGCCTGACCGGGACCACGGTGACATGGCAACAATCACAACCCCAAGGTCGACACATGCAGACGGCTTGGCTCTGGTGCGGGCAAGAGGTAGGTAGGGTAGTTCAACAGGACCAAGCTTAAGATAATCAATCAATGCATGCGTGGTAGGCTACACTTCTACTCCTCTACTCATCCTCCCTTTGACGCTTTTTTAACCCAGACCTGCTCGACCTCCTCAACCTACTGCCTGCGGTTTCTTCCGGAGCCGGAAGAAGGTATGGAACTGTTGATGGCCGTACTGCGCCCTGCTGGGTTCCATGCCGGTATAGAATCCCTGAGCGGGGAATGTTGGGAAGATCGCTCTAATTTTGCTAGTCAGTACCCGTATATAGATAGACAGACAGAAGACAGAAGACATACCAAAGCGATCACGTTTTCCTTGGAACTCTCTGGACGTGTAGGAGGAGTCGCGCTCCCATACATGTTATTGATGTCCTCGCTCTCCTCGTGAATGCCTGGGGGAGGGGGGGCGACGGCAAATTCAAAACGCTATGATGAGGAAATGAGTAAGCGATGACCGTCATACCACTGCAATGGGGCTCACCACTCGACCAGCAAGATCGCCATTGTACTCGTATGAAAATGCGAAGGCATCCGGCGACATTCCGCTGGGAAGGGTGAGTCTTACAGTGGGACACCAAGGCATCGATGTGGGACTAGGGAAGGTCAGATATCTGGACATACGTCTCGCCAGCAAGTCATTTTTATGATGGTTCAGAACAGGCGGAATTGCTCAGCCCGTGAATGACGGCAGCAGCCTGCAAAAAAATTGCTGAGTGGGGACTGATGAAAATGGAAGTATGCTGGTTGACTCAGCGTTTAACAGTGCCGTTCACATGGCAATACAGCAGTTCGCGAAAGCAATGCCAGTCACGACTTTTTTTCACACCAAGATCCGCCGTCCAAGCATCCACTCACCCCGCTAATTCTCGTTCCTCGATCTCCGATCCTTTGCAATCTCGAGCCACATTTGGTGAGTGTTCATCTACTGATGTACCAACCTGAGATCCATGACCCCTTACGAAGTTTCTCTCCCTGGTTGCTATCTCGCATGCACCTTCTCCCGGACTTTCTGCCCACACATCTGAGTAATCACTGCATGAAGACTTCTCCCTCGGTTCTTTTGGTGGATCCCCTCTGCTCAGGCATGCACAGTCTTTGAGCAGATTCACGCCAACTTTTTCCCGTGGCTGCTGGATCTGAATTGTCACTGCACGAAAATGTCTCCCTTGGTTGCTTTAGTGGGTCTCTTCTCTCAGGCATGCACGACCACCGAGCAGATCCACGCCAACTTTCTCCCGCGGCTGCCGGATCTGAACGTCGCTGCACAAAGATGTTGCTTTGGTGGATCCTTCTGCTTGGGCATGCACAGTCGCCGAATGGATTCACGCCAACTTTCTCCCACAGCTACTGGCTACCGGATCACATTCGGTGGCCGTTGAGTTGCGATCTTGTGTTGTAGTTTTAACCTTACATAAATGTCCATTGCTTACCCAATTTTCCAGTCAAGAGCTTTGAGGTAATCAAACATTTTTCGTCGCACTAGTGGTTCTACATTAATTTGCAAGATGTGGTGGTAAATTTTATTGCTACCACTAACGACATGTAACGACGGATCAATGCTGAACAGCTTTATCAAATTAGGTATCATCTGAGGCGTGATCATTAGCTGGCTAAGCAGTGCTGACACCGAATGCAAAAATACCTTCGAAAATATATACAACGGCGATTTCAGCGAGGATGCCAACAACCTCTCTGGCTGTCCTAACATGAGCAAAGTAGATCCTTCGGACGGTTTCGTTTTCAAGGAGTGCTGCGTGAAGACGGGGACTGCTTTAGCATCGAGCTAACGTTCAGAACGCGGCGTCTCACCAGTCAAGTATTCCAAGCTGGGGAGGTTGTTCTCAGTGTTGTCAATAATGACGGTACCTGGCGGGTGGTCATCGGCTTCAACGTCGACTGGTAAGAACATCATCATCAGATGAGGGAGCTCATCAGGCCATCTGTTTACTACAAAGCGCTGTCACAATAAGGAACGACCGAATCGAGTGCACTCACTTGCGACATATGCTGTGCACGGAGTCGTGCGTGGCGAAGGAGGGAGGATGACAATGGGCATAATGGGTTCAGGATGGAACGGTTAATGTTGGCCGTCCAGATGATGTCCTGGCATATTTAACCCTGAGCCGCACGATATTCTGGGTCGACACGTGCAAGATCTCGGAGATCGGTGTTGAATGACTTCTATCTTGACGATGTACGAAGGTTGTAATGAATCCTCAACATTGCATGCGGGATCACAAATGGACCGAACACCTCGATGCCGCATGTATTATACTCTAAGACAGAGGTACTACATCTGGGGCGGTCTGGTAGGCAAATTGCCGACTCAGGTAGACATCCTTGAAGTTGTCCATGTCCTCCAAGTCGGATTGGACATGAAGCAGCAGATCCTCAAGAGCATGAACAACCTGTGCAATCCTACGGCTAGTGGTGTCTACCTTGGTCAGCCGGCCACAGACGCCATAAGTTTGCAAAACTAGTGCATGTAGCATGTGACCAAGACCACGAAGCTCTTCAGCATTTTCGAGTAGCTGCTCAAGGCGTTTGATGAATGATGGAGGATGGGGGGAGCGTACAAAATCGGAAACAAATTCATCAAGGAATGATACTAGAGAATTGTTGATGAGACTCATTAGGGCGTCCTCCAAGTTCCGGCATGTAATATGCTTGCTACATGGCAATGGTTGCATCAGCCACGACTACATTTACACTATGATGCAGGATGGTGAACCTACCGGTGCGGTATTGCTGTCTGTTTCGGTGGAATGGGTGAATGGCGCTGTAAGCATTTTGATGTATCTGTGGGTTGACTTTTCCTCATTGAATGAGAAATGCGGACCAATGATATTGGAACTTACTACACTATGTCAACTGGTTTGGTGTGAACAACTAGTGTGTTTGGTACATCGGTAGGGGTTCTACTGAGCTTGCCCTCACCCTCGCTGCGCACTCTGAAAAAATACAAAGTACGGATTAGTAGAATGTACGGGTGAGGTTGAAACTTACTGTGTTGTCACGATCCGTTCCCGGTCACCGTGGCGTGCACTAAGACAATATAACCACAAGTTCATCAGGAGCATAAAAATTAGCTGCCTCACCTCATGCGCAAATGATATTTTTCTTTGTTTTGAATGCTGATCCGTTCGCGATTCCTAAAAAAAAAAGACAACACAAGTGTAATGTACATATTGGCTTGTATGCACGTGAACTGACTTTATGTAGTATGTCTTGCAGTAGGTTCGCTTGGCACGGAGCTTTTCTTCAATCGTGTGATACAGTTTTGGTCTGCCCATAGAGCCAGGACGATGTAAAGATGATGTAGAAAATGCAAGGTGCGTCTTGAGCACCTAGCAGTCTATTTTAGGGCATGGGCTGAGTTGGAAGTGCGCGAGTCCACGAGATTTATTAGACCGGTGACCAGCCGTCTAAAAGAGGAAGTCGTGGGGCGAACCAATTTTAGACGGCTGGTCACCAGTCTAGAGATTTATGCGAGTCGGAAACTTATGAAACATTAGTATGACATATATACTTTGTTTGCAATGACATTCACGCATCTCATTTTTCCTTCATTGTGCATAATCGACCACAAAAGTGATACTAGTCACTTGCACTTGGCCACATAGGGGGTTTCTTCCAAGGTTTATGCGAGATTTATGCGAGATTTATGGACGTTTATGACAGAATTACCTTTCTATGCCCTCTGAAAGACATGTAGCTCGATCACTGCAACCTGGGTATGATAAGCAGAGTTGGTCTCCCACTTGGCACTGACGCAACTTGATGTTCACTTGCAAGCGTCAGGATTGTAATACTATTACTAATGTATGCTGGATGACTTGGAGTAGTTGCGGTGGTTACATCAAATCGGATCTCTGCAGCAGAAGGGATGAAGAGTCCCTGAAACAAACTGAGGGATGGCAGGAGATGCCAGATACTATAGTACATTAGCTAGGGATTGAGAACTAAGTAAAGCCAACTCACCTCAGCCGCTGCCTAAGATGGGCGTAAACGACTGAGGTGCTCG
>JBBPJL010001327.1:0-10100 GCA_038088675.1 Xanthoconium separans
GTATACTTAACATTTTCTGTCCTTTATTTGTCAAGGGATAAATTAATCACCCATATTATCTAGTCTGAAAGGCAGCCCGCTCCCTATACCATGCATGTGCAAGTGATCTGTCGCATCGTCAGTCTGCTATCCATTCCCAGCTGTGCCACCAACATCCATAATTTATCGTGTTGGTCACGTTAGAGGAGTGTTCGTCAAACGTCTAAGTTTTTCTCCCGGTAAATGGTTGACAGATCAACACAAACCAAAAATAAATCAGATGATCTATATATTTTGTACTGCCCATAGGACAATGTGCCAGGTAACCATTGCTTGACTGGACGTGCAGATGATCGAGGCATGATACATCGTCTGTGATACGCCATATTGACCATCGGTCACTTGATTCAGCATGTGGTCAGTCTACACATCTTCCATTTACCCATGTCATATTGTATTGAATATTTGATGTGTGGCCTATCAAATATTGATTGCTTGATATAAGTTGTGCACTCCATATGTATCTTGAGTCAACTGCAGCACATTGTGTTGAACATTTGCAGCCCAATCAAGGAGCTATCTTTGGTGCGTTGCACCAAACATTTGTTGCTCAACTGGGTGAGTACTTCCTACATGTATGTTCAAGTGCCCATAACTCAATTGATTCTATGGTTGCCTTGTGCGCCTCATATTACCAGCAATGCATTGTGTTGGACATCTCAAAGTGCATGAAGTCAAATAAAACACAAACGGATGGATTTAAGTGTCCGGGATATACATTGTACGTGAGTAATGTAAGGACCAAGTGTGGCATGAGGGAGTGGGTGAGGGCAAGGAATGGTATGTGCAGCAGTGGACAATTAGCGATCGACAGGGAGTACTGATATGTAGTCTGATATATACTGATATGCAGTCACAAGGGATATGTAATCAGCAAGGATATCGGGGTGGGGATGATGTGACGACGAAAGACTACCAGACAAGGTCTTGGTGGATGGCACACTGCCACTTGGAAGTAGCATGCTCAGCGGCAGCAGGGACACCAGCATTCCATTTAGTTGTCGGATACTTCTTGAGGTCAGACTGAAGAATGGAAGTGAAAAACCTAGAGAGATGGGATGGTGAGTAATTGCTGGGGCCAACCACACTGCCTGACCTCTCAATTTCCTTCTTGTGATCCTCCGGTGACATATCTTGCATGTCCTGACAGTTTTGCAAGTCTGAAAGAAGCGTATCGACATATTCCCAATATGCTGTCATGTTCCAGCTTCGGGTATTCTTCTTCAGAGTCTTCATAGTAGTCTTCTTGACATTGTCATGGACCTCGGACAACACGGATCGCTGATCATCATCACTTCCAACGACCAAGTCATTGTCATCCATCACTGAGTCATTGTCCTTGTTCTTTATCATCTCAACTTTGTCTACCATTGACTCATCCACCAGTTGGTTGAACATTGACAAACTCGCACACTGTAATGCATGAGCAGTGCATTTGACATGGAGGAGAAATGCTTACCAGGAAGGCAAAACGTGCCCATTGACTAACCGTGACCTCATAGTACTCAGACTGCGCAAGAGATTTTGCGAGATGGGATATGTGCATCTCTGATGTGATACTCTGCACGATCTCAACAGGATTGGATATGTAAATGTAGCACATTTCTTTTTCATCAATCACGAGATACCTTGTTCTTGATTTGCAACCGCTGCTTGGTCAGAATGTCTTTCAAAAGACTGCTTATGAAGTCGGATAACTCTGGATCCTCCAATGCACATGAGGGGATCTTGAACACCAACATGTTTCATTTGATGAAAGACTGTTTGAAAGATGCATCAGAAAATGCTCAGTTGAAGTGTTTGAACCCACCCATATATTCTCAGGAAGCTCAGCAAGGTATGCGGTCAGGTTCAGAGAGAGCAGACAGGAGCGCAGATGATCTTTCATGATTTGCTGTGTGTGGTGAGCTAGAAACAGGGTTATGAATGAATAATTATTCAACTTACCTTGAACTGCTTGGAATGAATGAACGTGTATGTCTCATCCTTCTCTCTGGCACGCTTGATCGCTAGGAGCTTTGCATAAATCACAAAGAGCATTTCCTTTGTGTCAAGCTAGCAATTCTAATGTTAACCTGGAGAAGTGAAAGACAATGCCATGAACCTCAGCCAAATCATTGAGGGCGTCTTCCTCAAGATGAAACTGCCTACAAATATTGGCCATGAACGACCTACTCCGCTTTGCACAGTGTTGTTGCTCCATGTCACTAGATGACCTGGAACGTGTACGCCGTTGAGCAGGAGTATATAAGGGAGGAGACTGACTACCCCAGTGGGGCGTGCTATAACGCAAAGGAGATGAAAAGCCTCCCAGAGGACGGCGACGAGTTGGTGTTCCCCCGCTGGCCTGGCTTAAGCCTTGCTCAAGTTCAAATCAGTCAAGAAGGCTCATGACAGGCAAGCAGAGCTGGCGAAGGGTGGGGATGAAGTTCCATGGGCAACAAGGTTAAAAGCGAGACGCAAGCCCCAACTTTGTCACACTTTTGCCAAACATATTAAGTCATCATTTTCACGGTACTACCAACACGTGCAAGACTAGACTAAAAGGCTTTAGGAATGATGAGATGGACCAGACATGCTGGGTGCCGCATTGTGATGGACCTGAACTGGAGTAGCACCATAAGGAATTGTTGAAGTGAGAGGCAAACCCCCATATGGCACAAAAGATCCAATGGACTGAGAATTGTATGGTATGGGACCAGGGATTGGTGGAATTGTAGGAAGTCGTGGGTTGGAGCTGATGGTTTGGGCTTCAGATGGGCCTGAACACATTAGCAGTAAGGGTTTGTCCACATGGACCGGAGGAACTGGCATCAGTGTTTTCTTGGATAGTGTGGATAGGTGGCGCTTTCCCCTTCCCCTTGCCTTTACTACGTGTCTTTTTGGTAATCTCGAATGCTGGCTGCTCGGCTGCCAAGGATCTATCATTAGCACCAGCGTTATCCATCACTTTCTTCGCCCGCAGTAACTCAGCAGCATGTAATCGTGATGATCTGTGATCAACAATGAGTGGTGCACGTATTTGATCACAGAGAGACTTGGGAATTGTTGCTTTGATGTATTGGTAGTTGTGAAGAGCAGAGATGTTGACAACATAGGCATTGGTGGGAGCATGATCAACCACTGCCCTGGTCCGTGATGTGGGCAGGCGTTCTTGCCATTCAGCCACAGTTCTGGTTGAATCACAATGCGAAGCAATGCAGTCATGCTGGATGTTAACTGCACAGATCATGTCCTTGTGAATGGTCACGTCAGTTATAACACTTGCCAAGGGATTGAATGAGGGCCTACGCCAGGTGGAATGACGACATTTTCTTCCGACTCAGGATACTTGACACATGGAATGCGAAGGCAAGGATGCAGGTCAGGAAGAAATTCAAATAGAGAGATTACGACATGAGAGGCAATGCGCTGCTCGGCCGGGACCAAGATCTCCTTGATCATACCAATCTGATGTCCACCACGATGCTTGATGATGACATCAGTGTGCACCTTGGGTTTGTCCCCTTCCGCTGCTGTGAAGGACACAGCTTGATAAAAAAGGGTTTCTTGACTGATGGGTGTCTGGCCAATAATCCGTGCAGCCTGCGTTTCCCCCCAATGGATCAGTGGAACCATTTCTGGGTTTCCCTTTCCATTTTTACATGTTGGTAAGTAAGTCGCACCTACAGGGACATATAGGAGTTACCATCAAGCAACATAAAAAGTAACGGGGCTACTGACCTACTTCTGGGGATTCTCCAATAGGAAAGCCAAGCCTACGGCATTGGTGAGGATGGTCGTTTATGTATTTGATGATGTCTGGCGCTGCCTTGACCCATTTTTTTGCCGTAGGATCATGCCAGAATCCACCAGTGATGATGTGTTTTACATGGACTTGTTCAGCAAAGAGTTGACAGGCATCACGACTTGGTGCCTGGCGATTGCTATAGATTGACGAAAGACGGAAAATGTGATTAAAGGACTCATAGCGCTCCGTTGAAAATAAAATAGTGGGACCAAAACGTCTGATGAACATGGGGAGGTGAAGCAAGAAATGAAACTTTGCCTTTGTTACCAAGATACTTGGCATGCATTTTGCACTGATAGTAAGAAAGTCATCGATTACGTGTGATAGTTCGGCCTGGAATGATGTAAATCAATTAAACAGGACATATTACACTGAAGGCGTAGTACTGACAAGATAGCATTCCGTGTCTTCGATTGAAGTGTGCCAGAGAAGGACAATAAGTCTCCCAAGTACTAACCAACTCTCAAGAACCATCTCTGGGACAAGATCATAGACGAGATAGGGCATGACTTGGGCAAGGCTCTTGAAATGCTTGCCAACAAGACCGCCTTTGTACCTCACAATATAGTCTGCGCTGAGTGTCGGAGAGTTTAATCCATCCTTGTTGACAGATTCCAACCGCATCTGGAACATTCCGAGCGTATGTGCTTTGTCGAGGATAAAGACAGTTTGTGCCCAGAAATACTTGACAACACCAAGCAATATAGTATGAAGGATTTCAGTCGGAGTCTCCTTGTGAATGTCCAACCCATGTATCCCAAGGAGCGGGTTGATGCAGTCGTCAATTGACTGACCCCCAAGCAGTGCATCGAGCTCTTTTTCTAGTTGTGCAGTGATATCTGCTTCTGACAGTACGGGCTTTCCAGAAGTTCTCTTTCGAAGGAGCTTGCCGAGTTCAAGGAGTCAATGTACGATCGAAGTAGTCGCAGCATCCTGAATGCCAGATTTGCTAACTGCAACTCTGACCTTCTCCGTTCCACCAGAGCACATGGAGAGTTGGATTTGATTTTTGATCTCGGCACGGGTATCGTCTGGTGTGTGCAGCTCACCACACTGGACAGAAGTCGTCAACCAGCTGTAATGACAGGAAGCCTGAGATTACCTGGAAGATATTGTTATATCCATTATCTGTTCTCTTCTCAGTGTCTGTGCCACCAACCTTGCACGTGCAGCAAAAGTAGTTGCACTTAAGCCCACCATGACTGCACTCTTCCACCTGCATGGGGTTATCGCCAGTGATCATCAGCTTGTATGGGATCAAGATGACCTCTTCTTGTAGTTTTACATCAAATGTGACGATGGGGTTGTCAGCTGCTCTCCTTAACAAGGTAGATAAAAGTGCATAATAGTAATTAGTAATCTTACTGGATTGACTCTTTCATGCCTTGCATCAGCTCCATTGGACTTGCATGTGGTGATCCCAAGACAAACTGAATCGAAAACTCCTTTTCGATCATCTCCCGTGGTAATAGTGCGTTAGACATGTAGATTACGTGGTGCTTGTTCCATTGTTTCGAGATGTTTCCAGAGACGTCGTCCATGAATATAATCAATGGAACGGTGTAGACCATTCGTCCACCTGATTTTGCCTGAAGCGGATTTGGCATTGAGTTAGAGAATGTGAGGGAAGAAGCTACAAAGCGCTTCCAATTCAGCATCTATGTATGCCCTCAAGACAACTTGACGCACGTGTGAATTTGATGCCCGGCTCACCAGCCAGACGCTGGAGATCCTCAAATGTGTTGAAAAACATTGAAATGGGGACAATGATATTTTCTGGAGTGACTACAAATCCCTCCTGCAATGAAAACGAACAGAAAATCAATAAATGTGATGTGCTGTGAGATTGCAGCAAGGCAAACCTTAGTCTTGAAAACTTTATGCCCCAACGCAAAAACAGTGGGTTCTTCGGATCCTTCTTTCATTCTTGCCTGAAAGAATTTTTTGGTATGAAATACTGACCAGTCGACTGTTGAAGCAGTTTGTTGACAAAATAGATTGCACGGTCAATGCGGACACATGGTGGTGCAAGACCATCAGGGAGACCCTCCAACATCTTGCTTCCATGGTGAACCTGCGACATATGACCTCGTCCATCTTCAGGATATTCCTGCATCGCAAACCGCATCAGAGGATTTGCAAAATCCTGCATCAAGCGGCAATGTGAGCGAGATTCCAAGGGGTCAAACATTCTCACCATGGCAATTGCCTTGCTGATTGCATTGAGGTAGAACACGGTGCCCGATGCTGTCATCACCTTCTCCGTTGGCACTCCAAGGAGATTCCTGATATGTTCCTGTGTTTTGTTTACAGCATACATTGAAGGCACTTCATGTGCTCCCAGCTCTTTTGCCCACTCCAAGACCGCAGCTTGCTGCGCATGCGAGAACCTGAGACGAGGTGAACTGAAGAGGAGGTGGGTCAAAAATTCCTAAATATTATTTATCAACAACTGCTAGCAATGTTACTTCAAAAACTCACTGGCATTGACTCCCAAGGATAAAGTGGGGACTTGGGGGAAACATGCGAAGCCACTCTTGACTTTGTACTTCGGTGAATGGTTCTACGAGTCACAGCTATGAGATCACCTTAAGTAAATGCACAGATAGAATTAGAAATACAAACCATCTACGTCTATACCATAGTCTGTGTAGAGAGCCTCGATATTCGGTGAAACATAGTGTTCTTCGCCATCGTCTTCAAGTTCCAACTCGTCCTCAAGCGGTGGGAGGACACACGAGAAGAGGGTCTCACCACTATCAATCCTACGTTGCATCTCATCAAAATAGTCCTCCAAGAATACAGTTCGTTCCATCGGAAATTCGTTCCAGAGCCGGCCCAATGGTATGGAACGATCTGCCAGGTTTTCCATGGTAGTCAATTGAGGTAAAGCCGAAGATGGTAGAACAGGAGGATTTGCTGTATGATTTGTGATAAACGTTGGAGGCTGTGGTGATGGATCTCTCTCGATCTCGTCAAGCATCTCGGATGGATGACCTTGCATTGCAGATGTAGACTGAAAGTCTGTGACTCTGGGGGTCCCGAGCCTCAGAAGTGTCTGACGTTCATTTTCTCAAGTCACTTTCTCGAGATTTCGCTGATGCTTCTTCGACCTTGCATGATCTGCAACATGGCAGCGCCATAGAGTTTTTTGACCATTATGAGTCAGGCACACCTTGCAAGTGACATATTGTGAGCCAGGGATAACTTCAGCAAATGCTACACAAACAGTCAGAGTTGACAGAGGATTGAGTTAACAATGATTGTCTTACCATTCATGTCGAGAGGATGAGGCTTTGAAGACTTCGGCATGGGTGCCCGTGTGCAGGCACGTGGGTCACATGACCCCAGAAATGATTTTCAATCACCATCCAACAAGTCTCTCACCTCAAGACCTCATCTCTCAAATGATGTCGACTGTCATCGATGTCCGAACCATTCGCTGCTCCCATGGATTTTCTCTCAAGAATCTTGACCTCTCTGTCAGTTTCGAAGGGAATGTTTCCTTCAGAGACATTCCAGAGCACATTGTGGGTTTTCCTGTTGATGATCCATACAGCTATTCATGGTCAATCACTCCACAGCCTGTACGAGTTTCTGTACAATTTGAAGATGAATGGGCAGGATTTTTGCCCACTATCCGTGATGTATCTATGCATAAATTGGTATCAATGGGACCATTGAATCCCATGAGTTTTCTGCCATACCATGCCGCTGTTGTACTTATTGTTTGTAGGTCATGTTCCCCTTCCTCCCACTGCCAGCCAACTTTGCACCAACTAACGCATGCCATTGGCGGTGGTTGGCAGCAGAGATCGAAGCCTGCTTGCTTGAAAATACTGTTCTGGAGAGCAAAACCCCATGTGTTACTACCTAATGAGGGATTTGTTTTGGATGGCCTTTGTCGCCACCTCCCCAAAATTTCCTCAAGGTGACTGGCCACTCTGGGATGCTCGGATTGCAATGGAAGGAGACTTCATCTCTAAGTGGGTGGTGGGAGGTGAAGACGAGGATGATGAGGTACCTGATGCATCGGATGTCCAGCAGTGCATCTGGGAAGAATTCCGGGCAGTTGTTGAGCAGTTTTTATTGACATCGGTCACCATGTAAAGTGTTGTATTCAGTCGTCATATGTTGACTTGTGCACGTTAAATTTTCAATGTGTGTGGGCCCTCAAGGCTTCAGTCTACTCCCATCGTTGTTCCCAACTTCCACCTTCACAAATCCACTGACCTATCTGTTTGCTCAGTCTGGCACATTGTCTCGCGCTTTCATGCCTATGGATCAATTCTGAATCAATGTCTTGGACAAGGATCTCAAACAGCAACAGTAACTCAAGCTCACGGTAAGTTGATACTCCCGTACATACCTTCCCCAGCCCTCATCACCTTATTTCTAGATTGGCCGAGATGATTCACAACTTGATGGGAATGTCTCTTGTGCCATCTGTGTTATCCCCGCGAAGTACAGACTCTGGACCCATGCCTACCACAGTGCCTCTTTTACTTCCCCACTTGCTCCTTTAGCTACCCGACAGGGTACTTCTGCATTTCGCCGATACAACATTTCACTGATGCACTGCCCACACTCCGGACCTTGTCCAGGACCTCTACGTCAGAGAACTAAAATCTTACAAACCTCCCATTGTCGTGTGTGCTCGCCTTGTAATTCATGGCGACGTTCTGATCATCTGGTAGGCCAGGGATGCCCATGTAGGAAGCATCAAGATCTTTACATCACCTGCTGCACCTAAAGCACCAGCACTTCCTGCAGACCTTGCAGCTGAGCCCTCCGCATACGACGCTTCCGAACCAACAATAGCGGATGTCGAAGCTGTCAAGCCCACCGGTCTCTTGGGAGAGGAGGTTGGAGGTGGCGCAGAGGCATTCCTGTCCTTCTTGGAAGCAAATGCGAAACCCGCAGAGGCTCACCACTGATTTTCAGACTAGACATAGATTTTGTTGGCAACCGGCTCAATAGATTTGTGCGTCAAGTTTGCCCCACCCACCTATCCAGAGGCAGAGCAGGCGATCTACTGTTTTCATTGTTTTTCCCTACCCACAGAGTGCTGAGATATGGGTTCCTCCTTGGTCGTCTCGGCCTTGAGGTCAGCTTCTCTCGAACTCATCAGTCACTGACTCGCTTATTGCATCACGTGGCATCCATGCCAAACAAAATGGACACAGGACTGAGCAACATCCTACAAGTTGCTTTCCCCAAACATGGTCATTGTAGATGCCAACCATGGGTACAAAGACACATCGAGTCAAATATGGGCCGGCACCCAATGCTGGTCAATATTCAGGCACTGTATGTTCAACGACCATATCCGCTGGCACAACGATTCAATAACTTTGGCATCAATCCCCATGGTACTAGTAACTGCACTTTGCCATACATCGCCAAAGCTGATGGGATCTTACCACTGTCTAGGAGAATGCTAACACTATATGCAACAAGATTGATGTTGTCTATCCTTTTGCTGCGAGTCCTTTAGTGGGCCCTACAGGATATGTGGGTCAGTCTGTTTGGTCAGTGAGTTACGCTGACGTGTTGTACAATTAACAGCACACTGATGACAGGGCTGAGTGATGAAACGAGAGAGCACCCCCGGGACTTCATCTACCTCACTTACACCTTCAAACAGAGTTTCTGGAGGAACCCAGCCCCAATACCTTTCGCTTCGAGGCTCTCAGCAATCTTGCATGGCTTTTGCTGCCATGGTGACCAGCAACCAACTCTCTGTGAAACAAACTGAGGGATGGCAGGAGATGCCAGATACTATAGTACATTAGCTAGGGATTGAGAACTAAGTAAAGCCAACTCACCTCAGCCGCTGCCTAAGATGGGCGTAAACAACTGAGGTGCTTGTAAGTGAGAAGTAGCTATATATATGCTGTGGGTGAAGGTATACTCGTATTATGTTACTTACAATATTAGTCGTGATGACCCTGGAAGAAAGCTATAGTAGTTCCGGTGCTTCTGGGTCTGGAAGTGATTACAGTGTGCTTCCGAGTCCGGAAGGGCGCGGGAAAGTTCCGGAACTGGTGGTTCCGAGTCGGGAACATGGAATGGTCAGAACGGTCGTTATTTGTCACTCTGGTTCAGCGCTCACAGTATATGCAGTTCCTTGGCTGCAAATGACGCCAGCGATGCTCAGAAGAGCAAGTCTCAAGTCAGCATCAGATCCTATCACCCTGTTGCCTGTATTGACGATTCCCCACCCCGAGCGTCAGCACTGTCACTGTACACATGATACAAGTGCAGCCTG
>JBBPJL010001328.1:0-10094 GCA_038088675.1 Xanthoconium separans
CTATCGACTCGGCGAATTGAAGATGTTCGCTTAACATTCAGGACATAACCGTTATACGAACTTGCTGCGGCACCAATGCCTCGGTTTCGCGAAAAACAGCCCCTGTGACAAGGAACTGCTCACACGTACACCTGAATGTCGCGGTGAGTTGGCGACTGACTCCACCTCCACACCCGACCCTCGGATTGCGCTCGCCGCCGCAACTGCTGCCGCAGAGCACATAGAAAGGCCCCTCAGGGTCAACTGTCAATCCGGCGAACTTGACTGTCATTTTGGAGCCTGATTGGATTGACGCAGCTTTCTACCCCACATACTTATTTGCCCCTAAAACACCATTTATGATCGTTTGCTAGGCTGTCCTCCACGGGGATCAAACGTTTGGCCTCCCCGACGGCCGGACTCGGGCTTTTTCCATTCTCGTACTGGTGAGAATGATTTGATTACGGTAATCTCTGCTCAGCAACCACCAGGAAAGGAGCGCGAACCGAACCCTCGGAGTGTTGGGGAACGAGGCCAAATTCGGTATCCAGACTCTGCAGAGCGTGGCCCTTCGGTCGTGTTTCGGGACCTTTCGCGAGCCTAGGTGAACGGGTATCATTTGTGGCGCAACACCTTTATACAGCACTCGCCCTGAAATCGCCCTTTAGATTAGTCCGGTGCGTACCTGAGGAATGAGAATGTCGTGGCAAACCTTTCAGTTTCCGTGGTGCAGTGCAGCCCGGGAGGTGAGTGTCAATTCTCATCGCCATTTCGGACATGCCCAAAGTCCGCCTTCTAAGCCGTTGCAAGCAGCTCTCCGGGACACACGGTCATTCGATCTACTCTTCTGGGCCCGATTCCGTCGAGCATCAGTACCTTAACTTTGATCATCCGCTGTGATGCGTCAGCCTCCGCGCCTACAGTCTCACCAATACCCCTCAAGTTATCTTTCCTAGTCACGATGTCTACCGCTGACGGCACAGACTAGACAAGTTTCATCTTGGCGTACGCGACGACCACAGCATCGCGCCTTTATCATGGTCGTGGGCTTGACAAGTGATAACCGACTCAGCGCCTCTGCCATCGCTAGCATGCGGTCAGTTTGTAGGGTGATGGTGGCGCACGCGGAGCGCCGTATCAGATCGATGACTGGCGACCAGTCCTTGATGGAGCTAATCGCACACGATCGCGATCTTGATGATTGGTCGAGCTCGCATGGACCAGACGTTATTGTGACGCGGCGATGGCCGTTTTTCTTGCATCATTTGCAGACAAATTGGACATAGAAGAAACATCCTTTATCAAACAGTCATGCCATTACATCGTACAGGTTCACGTCTAGCTATATGCATACATATATACGAACCATGCTTTGGAAAGAAAAGAAAAAAAGTGTCTGATCATTGCAAGTAATAATGTCAATCAAATCAATAAAGAAAAAGACGAGGGAGAAAAATGATATCCACGTTCCCCATCCAATCAGATGACAAGTCCCGTTAGAAGCCAAATCTTGCCCTCAACTCACCCAGGGTCACCCATGATGATACCCGTTCGGCACTTGCAACCCCCCGCCCGCACCACGCATCCCCGGTAGCTGCCTCGGCACCAACGTCGTCAAGCTCATCTGCGACGCGTTCCTCGAGCGTGACGACAGCGACGATGTACCTGCCAGCACCGTCCCCCCTTCCTCCGACAGCGGTATAGGCACAGTCACCAACGTTGGCGACGACGCACGCGAGTGGTACTGCGACGCAGTCGATGTTCCAATCGGCGGATACGTGTATGCGGGCTCGTACTGCGGTTGCAACAACGACGCACCTACTGGGGAGGCAGGCGACGAGTGGACGTGTCGGAGAGTTGGTCGGACGGGCTGCGTGGGCACGAGCGATGGGGAACGTGGACGCGAGAGGTGCAACGAGGAGACGATGCGACGGAGTGGTCGGAGGAGCGAGGGTGGGAGTATCGACGAGGATGTCGATTGGGAGAGAGTGCCTTCTTCCATCAAGTAGGTGTTGTCGACCCCGCGCTTGAGTGAAGTGCGTCTCAGTCGTCGTAGCACCACATTCAACGGTCGACGTAACCGAAGAACCACGCAGCCAAAGAGTAATAGCACGACAGAGTAGAATAGAAGCATGACGGGCGAAAAGCCGAGCGACGCGCGCGTCAAAACAGGGGGTAAATGCTGGGAGAGCGTCTCCTCGATCGCATCCAAGTCTAGAAAAGGTGGCCGGATCGGCGTGATGGGAGGATTTCGCAGATTGGGGGGTATATCTTGAACCGGGTCCACCAGCGGTCGAGTATGACTCGATGCGGGTTTCACTTCTTTGCTTGCTTCAAGAACCATCTTCCCCAGCGTCCAACTGATCGCAATGTCACCGACAGTATCCACAGACTGAAACATAGGCCGCCCAAGTCCCTTCTTCTCAGCTTGCAGTGCCACCTTTTCACCTTGAGTAGTCGAGTTACCTCCAGGGTCGACGATACGCGGGATCCCAATGCCTTCGTGCAGCACATTGGAGACCCATGCCGCCTTGAAACATTGCATCTGCAATCGCGGAATCTCGACATTGTCACCCCACTTGCCCGTCTCGACGACCCGTCCGTTCTGCATTACCTCCCCGTCCCCGCCGAGCAAACCCGTCTTTTTCGACATTTCGTGTTGCTGGACGATCCCATCCCAACCTCGCGCGCAAAATTGCGTCGCAGCGCGTTCGTATTGAACGAAATCGTACGGACCCCCGAGCCCAAAGACGTGTTCCGAGGAATACCAGTACTCCGAGACGCCGATAAAATGCGACGACGCAAAGTTGATCCGAGGGACATGAACGCCATCGAACAAGCACGGCACATCCGGGCAGGGTGCGTCCTTGTTGAGGAGCGGCGCCGTCTTTTGTAGACACTGAGTAAAAGATCCCGTCCCCACCAATGTATGATGCGCAGAGCTTCCGTTCGAGTGCACCGTCTCCTTGAGCGTTAGGTCCTTGGGTAAACACGGGTCGCCGATCCGTCGCGTGTCCAAGCCGTCGTCGAGCGTCTCCAGAACCTCCGCACTCCTGATCACCTCAGTGACATACCGCTCCCTCGCCTGGTTGGTCCCATACCCCAACCACGTCGTCACAAACACCTTGTGGTTGATCTCAGCTCCACCCAACAGCCGGAGTCGCACATCCACCAGCGCCTCCTCGTTCCCCGCCACGTCCTCCTCGGCCGGCTCAAACGCAATCTGCGTCGACGCCCCGCCCATGTCCAGGAACCCGTACGTCGTCCGCTCGTCCTTGTGCCCCCCGACGAAGCCGTCCATGAGGTAATTGACGGCTATCCAGCCAAAGAGGCCCTCTTCCTCCCCGGTGATGATTTGTACGCTCGACCCACAGGGCCCGTCTTTAGACTCGGGGTCTAGGCGGAAGGCAGAGGCGGTCCGGAGGTAGATGCACGCTGCATTCAGGACCCGCGCCTGCTGAAGGGGCTCTAGGAGGCGCATGCCCGCCGTCGCGAGGAGGAACAGGGGCGTTTCAGACTCGAGAGAGGGTGGAATTTGTTCGCGTGCATGTCGAATGAGAGGTTCCAAGTACGCAGCGACCCCTTCTGGGTTGTCACCAAACGAAGATAGACCTAGACCAGAAAGAAAGAAAAAAGACGACGAACGTGAGCCAGAGTCGTCGCAAAAAAGCGGGTAGGAGGCGCACCGGGTTCGACCCTTTTGATCCAGTCTTCTCCGATCTGCACACCCTTCTCTACCTTTGGCAACGCGTTCCGAGCTGCATCTCCATTGTCTTCTAGCACGGTTTGTGGGTCTTTCCAGCTGTATATTTGAAGTCGCGAGCCAGACGATCCAGCGTCAATAACAATTCCGAATCGACGTGCGGTTAACCAGGCATCACTGGACGTCGGTGGTGGCATTGACGATCATCTACTGGGGAAAAAATGAACGTGTAGAGCTTTCAACGAAAGCCCGTTTCGAGTATGATACAGTACGACGACGCAGGAAGAATAGAGACAAAGCTCGTCCAGAGGATATGTTTGGGTGTGAAAAGAATATGAAGCGGTTCATTGAAGCCAATTACAGCCACGTCAATTGTCACCGCCTACTTCCAATCATTCTCCAAGAAGCAGTGTCTAGTAGATCTACTCGTCATTACAATTGGCGTATGTACAAAGGAGACTATATACCACTAGGAAGGCGAAAGGGAAAAAAGTATTGTATAAAGAAAGATGAAGCAAACGAACAACCAGTATCATGGTCTCGAGATGGTGGCTCGCCGTGGCCGAGACCTCGTTCCTGGGCCACCGATCTCGACCGGCTCTGCCTTCTTCGTTAAATCAATACCCCGCAACCTAGCTTGTGCTGCCCGAAGTCTCATCACGTCGTCCACCCAGTCTGTCTCCGCAGCTTTGCGAGCAGCCACATCATGCAGTCTCTGCTCCTCTTCGGGAGACAGGAGCGCGGAAGAAGAACGTTCGCCAGACCGCCACAGGATGAGCTGTTGGATGCATTCCGGGAGAAGGATGTTGAGACAATACTGCGCAAGTCAATGAGTGAGTACGAGAGAGTCACAAACGAGGTGCTCACATCGAGTTTCTCGACACCAGACAGAGCGTCAAACTCCTCACACGCTACAACACATTCTCGCGCGGGTACTGGTCTGTCTTCTGGGATGGGTGTAAGTGGGCTCGGCTGAGAAGACGTATCCTAGGTCGGGATATCAAATACATATCCAACAAATGATTCAATCAATTTACCTTGCTTGGTTTCTCCAACAGATGAACTTTCAACTTTGGGAGTTCGGGGTGAGAAGGTAATAGCGATGGTTCAGTTGCAACCGCTTGCGAGACTTCGGCCAGAAGCTATCGTATGCTCAGGGTCAGATCTCATGGATGATTGCGATATGCCGTACATCCAATTGGCTCTTGGGTGGCCTAATCACAGGACTGAGTGCGACAGCGTGCGCGGGAGGAGGTAAAGCCATCATACTCTACGGCTCATGGTTCGGTCGAAATGATCAAGAGGGCAGACGGACGTTACCTGTTCATGCCCATCAACAGCCATCTTGGATGCTTGAGCGACGTCGACCTGCTTGTAGAGCGTAGTCAGAGGCAGCGTTCCGTTCGTTATCCCATCGCTCTTGTCTGTATGTGAATATTCAGGAACAGTCGTGTCCTCGATACCTTCCATCTTGTCATCCTGCATCGAACCACCAGGCAACGCCTCCTCTGGCGCGGGTTCTGCAAAAGGTGCTTCGACGATGGGGGTAACCTCGCTACCCCCAGTCAGGATGTCCCCCGTGTCCAATCTCTCGGGTTTGAGCCCAGTGTCTCCAAGTACCCACTTGCATATTGTCTTTTGAACGGCCTTCACAAAACGCGCGTCCAGCCCCCCTCTCACGCCCGCGGACTTGAGCAGCGCGACCCTCCCCGACCCACCCTTCATGAACGTCTCATGGTTCTTTCTTGCTGGCACATATTCCTTGTTTAGAATCGCTCGCAAAACGGGTTTCACATACGCGAGCTGTAGGCGAAGGGAAAGGTCCTCGAAGTCCTTTGCGGGTGGCGGTGGTGGCAGAGCAGATTCGTCTTGATCTTGTGCGTTCGCATCGGCGTCGTATCCGCCCTCGTCTCCAGACTCGGCATCATCTGTGATCTTGATAGCACTTTCCCACTTTCCCAAGGTACACAGAACGAATCCCTCCTCGTCCGAGGTGAAAAATCTATCCCTTGTGATAACGTGTTCTTTGTCATCCAAAAATTTGACGTTGTATTTCTCCTTGCGATCCGGGACATGCTCTAGAATCTGAGCGGGCCAGAAAGAACCTCCTGTTCTTGGAGCCAATGCGAAGATGAGCTCTCCGGGAATCTGGAGCGTTGGATCTGGAGGACAGGGGGAATATCGGAGCGGTGTGGTCCCATTCTCGTCCTTCAGGATCCTTGACCGCTGCGCCTTTAGTTTTCTTGTCGACCCTATTGGCTTTGGCTTTTTCGAAGCCGAGCTTGTAGACTTGGATAAAGGCCGTCTGAGGTCGGACGCGTCTGGGTCAGAGTCGTCGAGAGAGTCGTAGAAAGTGCCTCCCGCGGTGGCGTACGAAGACAAAAGTGCAGGAAGGCCTTCTTTCTCGAGCGTAGACGCCTTGTCCATACTCTGTACAGCAGATTCCCACCTCGCTTCCGTAGATTCACCTTCGTCATTATCGTCAAGACGTGGCTTCTTGATTGGGGGTCCGGCATCGTCGGCTACAGACACGCAAGTGAGACGAAATGTGGCACGCGAGAATCGCTTAGCGCCACTATCATCATTAATGGACTGGATGTTAGAGGATGAAGGGGAAAAGATCGTACACAGGCCTCTGGAAGCCGAGGACGAGGATAGAGACTCTCCAAACATTGTCACGCGAAGAGGCTGTCTCTGGACCACCTGGAATAATGCACATATAATATCCACAAAAGTCGTCGGTGCGGCAACTCACTCGGGCGGGCCACCACATGAGGGGATCAGAGGTCTGAGGGTGCGTGACGGTGTTCCCGACAGGTACACCAGATTGGTTGACGAGCACCCAGACAGAATTTCCAATATCCCAGGCGTCAGCATTTTTCTGTGTATTTGTCTTGCCCTTCTTTTGCTTCCGCTTGGTGGACAGGGGCTGCGAGAAGACGCTCAAATCCGACTTTGTGGGCTGCAAGGATTGGAGAGAGAAGGTCTTTGAGACAGGGAGTTGCTTTGGTGGGCCTGGAACGGGCTGCTCTGCGGGAATGGTGTGGAATGGTGGTGGGAGATCCTTGGTGGACAATAGCGGGGAAGAGGGTGGACTGGACAAGGGAGACGGGGATGATAAGAACATGGCATTGAGCATGTCCTCCTTGCGTACGGACGGGTTAGAGGCCTTGCGCTTACGGGGGGTAGTTGCCACTGCCGGGGCCTTGCCTTTGCCAGCAGCATGTGATGATGGTGCGGGTGTGAGTGAGGTCAGCTTTGACTTTTTTGGCTTGTTAGGTTTTCTGTCCGGAGATGAAGAGCTGCCTTTGAGCGGGGAAGAGAGGTGCTTTCCGGTCGCGGTGTAGCGGTACTTGACAGCTTTTGTGCGTTGAGTAGGCTCGCGAAACGGGTTCGTTGGCGACGGCGAATCAGCATCCGAGCGACCTGCTGAGTCCGTCAGCTGCTCTGCAAAACTCTCCGACGCCTTCTTCGCCGCATCGCGCGCTGGCAGGATAAGTTCAGCCAATCCCTGGTCCGTGCTCGCCATGGGCTACTAGCTAGTTGGGCTCTGCTCTACTGCCCCGCCTGTCACGCCGCCCTCGTGTGACAAACTCCGATTACGTAACACTACACCGTCCTCATCGCTCCCTTCAATGGACTGGCACGATCACCCACCGCTAAAACCCCATAAAACCTAGCTATCAGATTCATCCGGGTCTTATTTTATCTTGTACCACACCTTGAACCACCCTTGACATGCAATGCAGCACTGCCTGGCATCCATTCTTGAGAGTTTCAGTCAACAAACGCGTTGAGTGTGCCGTACGCGTCGCGTTCAATACCCACATGATCATCGGTTAGTCCACTCTATCTCCCACTAAAAATACCGCTCAAAGTTCGAGGTTTGCTCTCTGCCATCGCATGTAATGCAACGATGCATTGCTAGATATGAAATCAGGACCCCTATTATCATACGTTCCTGCTGCGTTTTGCTCCCGTTCATCCACACTTTTGCGCCAGTGCATGCACATCCAACTCGACGGTAGACATGGTTTCGTCGCGCTATCCCCCTCCTCCGTAATACGACACGAGTCCCGTGTACATTTATCCCCATTCGCTCGACTGCATCCCACTCAACGTCTGTCGGATTTTGTAGGCCGAAATACCTCATCCTCCATCTCCGAGGAATTTCTCTCCTCAGTGCTACTGCATGACCAACGTTCGCGGCAATGTTCAGGCAGTACAAGAAAATTTAGCGAGATGAGTGGCCTCTGAGTGGGCAGAAGCACTAGCATGTGCATCAGCTTCCAGTCCTGCCTCTAGGCATCGCCGTCTCGTGCTCATGGAGTGCACAACGTCGTTAGCGTGCCTGCGAAGGAAAGATTATCGATGTGCCATTTTCGCGCCATTTCCTATATTGTGTGCAGGCACAGCATGCATATGCTATCTTTGTTCCCCTCATTCCCAGCATGAACCACGCTCGTATTACGTGGACATACAGGAGTACTCGTTTCGTCGGTCTTCCCTTCTTCTATCTCTCGTCCCGTGTTTCTTACTTGCTGACAAGCTTTAGTTTGATGTCCCATCACCTCGACCAGTACCCCCCCGATCAGACTTGGTCCGTTTTCCTTCGTCGACATGCCATTTCGTGCTGCCTCTAGTTCTGCTGACATAGTGCTGCATTGCAAGCCCCTTCATATCCAATTATTGAACTTTAATTATCCTCTGGTCAGTGTTTTCCCCATGCGTCAACTTCTTTCTTCTGCTTTCGGCCGTCTACTACCAATGTAACCAGTGTGTCTGGATGGTTTTGAATTCTTTTTTCGCAAGCTGACATCGCTTGTTCATCGCGCTGGTTACAAACTAAACAGCACCCCGCTTGCTGTACATGGTCTGGACTGTATCGCTCATCGCCGTCTCAAAAAAAAATGCACCCTCAATCTCCAATTAATGATTGTCGTAAACTGCTCCCTTATTTCACCGGTTTCCACAGCGTCTACAATGTTCATGTTGAACTGATTAACGGATGATGCAACACTTGATCCCAGTCAAATTGGTATGTTATCATTTTGCCCCCTCTAAAGCCACATCGCCGGTCAAAAACACCTCTGTGCTACTCTTAATGAAACCATGCCCGCTCACGTGGTCGCTCACTGCCATCAGAAATTCAGAATTACTTTTCAAATGCAGGCACGCCACGCCATTTGTCCAGGCGGCCGCACTCTCGTTTTTTTTTTCAACCCGAGCGCCCATCTCACATGTCCGAATCACTGCGCCGATTCATCAAGATATATCGAACCTTATCCGTCAGCATTCCGCAGCCGATTGTCGCTTTTTTTTTGTTGTCTTGGGTTCGTTTTTGGGCTCGATGACGATGTTCGGATTCATATCTACGATGGCCATATGTCCACATGTGGTCGACTTGGGCCGTCCTGATGAGAAGGAAGAAGAACTGCGCATCGATCACGGTCGATGCCGGATCTATCCCTGGTCGACTTGGTTCGTCTTGGGGCATCTGGGGTCAACCCGGTCACGACTTGCGAACACGGATGACAAGAAGAGCGCGAAGAGGTTGACAATGTGATGGTGCTGATACGGTGCTGAGCAAGCAAGGCCCCCCTAACCTTGCCCCAAAATGAACTTCCTGGTCAAATGTGCGAACTCTATCTTTATCTTCGGTCGACGGCATCGACGTCTGACGAGGGCACGGCAACAGTGACCTTGGCCTACATAGATATCCCGTGATGCGTCCCCAGATGGGACTCGGGACTCGGAGCTCGACTCAAGCGTCCGGCCCGATTTCATACGATCATCTTTGGACTCTCGGATGGCTATCCGAGTCTTTGATTGTCGCCGTTGCTCTCCACGGCTAATGCGGCAGACGTGATAGGATATGTCTGTCGTCTTCATTTCACCCTCTTTCACCCCTCCTTTTTTTTCGACGACGCACGTGAACGCACCGGTTCACCACAGCCAAATGATCACAGGGACTCAACCCCACCGGGACCTTGAATCGCAAAAAGCGCGCTCATTCCATCCCTGGATTGGTTCACTGATGCCAAGGGGACCGCGTCTCCACACTCTTTTACCTCAACAATGGGATCAGGCGGAGTCGTTCGAGGGCTAGACCATGGCGCATGGGAGGAGTCTCAGTGACACCGACCCGACGCTGTCCGATACGGCGCACGGAGCCAAATACAATAAAAAGGTAAAAAGGTACGTCCACGACCCAGAACTCGTCGCGATGCGATACGCATCGATGCATGGATACACTGATAATTCATACGGTGATTCGATTCGAGGGCTAACATCACAGCCGTGCCGCTGTGTACGTCAAACTGGGATCGCGTCCGCCGAGGATTTCGTTTCTCTCCTCGGTCCCCCGGTCCCCGGAGCCATCGATGAAAAAGATCAAGGTCAGATGATATGT
>JBBPJL010001329.1:0-10092 GCA_038088675.1 Xanthoconium separans
ACAATGTTGTTGAAGTGTTGATCCATCCCACACTTGAGCAGTCAGCCAATGAGATAAAATAATTTCACAGTTCCAATTTCAACAAAAACCTATGCACAGAGCTAGTGATTGGACATCATGAACCCACTGTCAACATTTCCACAACATCTATGTATGATGTGAACATTGAACAACTGAACACAAAATATTTTGGTGAGTGGATAGCATGTTTTGTCACATATTTTGGTAATGTGTTCCTTTGTAGATTGGGTTGAATATGAAAAATGCCTTGATCCAAAGTTTGAATGTTAAATACAACTACAACATTTTAACCATCCCCACTACCAACCTACCCAAACTATGGGAGATTGTCAGCAGCTATTATGGGTGTGAGTACAATTATAAATGGAGTACATATTTCTGGTTTATTTTCATTGTCCTTGTCTTACCCATACCATTTCCATATAGTTTGTTGATAGCTCACCAACATCTCAACCAAGCTTGAAATCAACCCAAGCACAATCCCACAAGAATTGTTAATTGCTAAGGTGACTGCTTTACAACAGTACAGACAAGACCTCTAAATACTCTGTAGTAGGGCATAATCCATAAATGGCTATGTAGCATGGTGTGAGAGAGAAACATACATATCAGATTAGAACATAGGGTAAGCATTATCATAGGGTATAGGGCAAAAGACAAAGGGAACAATGAAGTTAGCATAGTACATACAATAACATATATGGACCAATGGGATGCACTTGTTACACTGCAGGAACTGCCAGTGTGTGCTTGCCTGGAGCAGTACAACCAGCCTGTCAGTGGAACAAAGCAGGTACTCTCGGAGAGGCTATGTGATTTCACAAAAAGTCAGAATGCATCACTGTGATGAGTTCCATTGCAACTGCAGGCCCATCCCAGCCTTGCTCAAAATTATTGTCAGTCTGTTTCAGCCACGAAAAAAGAGCACATAGTGTCCACATAGTATGGGGCTTGCTGTCAACCCAACACATTACAGAGCAGTTCAGCCAAGGAGAGCAGACAATCATGGTCATGTACCAGAGCAAGAAGAGTGTCTCACACACTCAATATGCCCTAGAGGAGAAAGACCAAGCTGCAAATAACATCTGGCTGAGATCTGACCTATGACATGGCTTGGCTTGGAGCAGCTGGCTCAATTGGTGACCACAGACTCATGCAGTGCTCAAGGCATTTGGAATCAGCAACAACCTCAACCCAGCACCACACAAGTGTGCATGCACAAGCACACTCCCAGCAATGGAACCTCCCCCATGTCATCCAACCACACCACATGCACCACCCATCATTGACATGATCACACAGGCCACCTGCTGGCCAGAATCAAAGGACCTCAACCAGCTGTTCCACAAGTGGGACGAGTCAGCTCTCCTCTGCCTCAAGAGCTGCAACATCCCAATCAAGTACTGGCCAAGTTCTGCAAGAAGTCAAGGGGCATCAAAGAAAATGCCTGGAACACAGTCTGCACAAAGTGGGACAACTGGAAGGTATGCTGTTCACCCACAATCCCTCATAGTAGTCGACAACGCTCATGCAGCACTACACACATGATGCAGTTTGTTGTCACAGAATGCCATGCCTGTTACACTGACTGTGACAACTGGGGTTAACACAGTTGTGGAGGAAGAGATAGAACAATAGTAGGATGCCTGTTTGATTGATCAATGACTTAAGCAAAGTGAAGTTGATGATGTCACACTCAACCCTTATGAATAGAGGGGTCCTCTTGTGATGATGCAAAGTCTTAGTTCTTTGCAGAAGAGAGAGAAGAGACACAAGCAAGAAGGCAGAGTCTTCAAGCTTATGGAACACCAGTTAACATGATATAATTGCATAGAACTAGCTTAAGGTTACAAGTACAATGCTTGGATTATTTATATGATGAAGAATGGAGCACAGACCATCAGGTCATAAAGGAATAGTAAGTGTTCCACTAGCAGAATGGAAAGGATTGGAAAATGATCAGGAAGGAATTGGAAAAGTGTTGGAAGAAAAGAGTCTGCACTATCCAGAAGAGTGGAACAGTGTAATGATCACACCTACATAAATGAGCTGTAGCTCCATTCCACAATATTCTTTCATTTTCCATCAACTGAACCCTTTCAGCCAATTGTCCACTCATTATATGTTTTATCACCACCTCTCCTTACTACACTCGTTTCATCTCAACAGGTACTGACGTGCCAAGTGCCCTCTACCCATTACCCTTCGCCCCTTCACCCCTCTCACCCATACTATTTAAACCCTATGTATTGTAATGTATTGTAAGTCTCGAATAGAGGATTTTACCCAGTCTGTTCGTTTGACTCTATTGTGATGCTTCACTAGTTCTGACTAGTAATCGTTACATCTTTTTTGACTCTACCAATAACCTCTATCCACTCTTACTCATATTAACAACACTCTCCATTACTCCTTCTCCCTCACTACTGCTCCACAACCCGGTTTGGCCCACCATGGTTTACAGCAAGAATGACAGACAGGAACCAAAAAACAAACAACAAAATGTCCCAATATACCCTTCAAAGCACAACATCACACCAATGAGCAAACAGCGAGTCATCCCTACCGACCTTATCTCCAGTACCTGATCTCAACCTAGCCGGTCTTGAGACAGAAGCCTCTGTTAGCAGCAATGTGTGCACCTTGTGTGGTCCTGTCACTGTGAGGAAAATTGGCAGCGAGGCTGGTACTGAGCACCCCAGTGCCATTGAAAAACCAGCACCCTGTGCAATGCCAGGAGGACTGCATGAGGGTGACCAAAGCTTGGTGGCCATTAGGCCAACTGAGCCAGTCACTCCAAACCTTGATGAGGAGGTAGGATGGACAACTGTCACTCATAAGAAAAAATGAGTTGACCCTGGACAAACCCAGCAGATGGGTGATTGAGATCTTGACCAAGTTATTCAGCAAGCCGAGCTGAACTTGACTGCTGATGAGCGGTCTCGTGTTGAACAATGAGGACATGTGGAAGCCGTGGCCACCACTGATGATAGTGACACATTGAGAGGGGAAGGATCCTCATGTGACAAAGGGAAGGGAGCAGACCCTGCCAACTAGGGCAAACTCAACATTAGTAGTGATGAATTAGACCCAGATGCGCAGCATGTAGCACTGAAGCAATGGAAATCTATTAAGCATGCTGCACAAGGTGACCTACCTGGTTACACCACAGATGAAGACTGGGCTTGTAAAGAGTGAAAGAAAGCTAAAAGATGTCTGCTGTGAGCAGAGAAATGCGACAAGCAGAAAGAAAAAAAGGCTAATAAAAAACAAAGCCAAGTGATATGATCAGTGTTCAACCCAATCACCAACATGATCAATGATGCTCTGAGTGTGTCCAATGACAAGCTGTGACAATTGGTTGTCAGAGTGATTGAGCCATCCTGGCAGATTGCCCCCAAAAGCTACTTGGGAAAAGCTCTTAGTAAAATCAAACATGATGACAAGTCTAGTTCCTCATCTGACAAACTGTCCTCCAAGGATGAGTCATCTGACTTGTCACCCGAGTCCTCGTCCTCAGACAAGTCTGAACTCAACCACAGATGTAGGAAATGTCAGTCCAAAAAGAAAAGTCAGAAGTACCAGAAAAAGAAACCTGTGTATGGACATATAAAATCAATTGAGCCTATCCACTATAATGGAGCACCCAACTCATGGGCGTTTCATCAGTTCATTACCGAAGGAATGGCCTATGTCAAAGTTGGTGGCATTCACAAATACAACCATGTCTTTGTCCTAGCTCATGAGTTCTATATATCTGAAGTATCAGATAATCTGTACAACTGGAACCTACAGGATTTCTTCCTTGAAATATTCAACTACTGTTTTCCGATCAACTTTAGAACCAGACAGCACAAGTTACTGAAAAATGCAGTACAGAAAGATTGTACTGTTCATGACTATGTCTCCGAGCTTAACAAACTCTGGAACCTGATCGGGGACATCAGTGAGTGAGAACAAGTAATGAAGCTCTGGTTTGGACTGAACCCTCACCTTCAATCTGAACTGTGGAAGGATAAACTAAATCCAGAACACTCCTCTCTGAGAGAAGTGATTGGGGCAGTGGAAACAATTGAACTCACCTTTGCCACCAGTAAGCATTACGAATGGAAAGGACACAACAAACCTAAAGTGGCAGCCGAAAACCCCTTTGAAAGGAAGCCTGAATGGGCCAACCATTGGGCCCATTATCAATCAAAGATGGAATCACGTCATGAGTTTGAGCAATCTGACTGACGAGAGTGGGAACAACTGCCTACCAGATCACAACCACAGTTAATTAGACCATGATCTGTGTCCAGATGACAAACCCCAAGTGCCAAACCTGGCAAGAAAGTTACCATGGGAACTAAACTAAGCAAAGATGAACACAACTGCTATGTATGTCACCGAGAAACTCTGCTTTGAGTGTGGCAAATCAGGCCACTATGTAAATGAGTGTCCCAAAAAGCACACAGTGCCAGGAAGGGATCCTGCTAAGCCACTGGGCAATGTGGCCTCATTCAGTATTGAGCTGGGGGGAATAGACCTCAGTCAGAACTCCTTGAATGACTTGACTGAGCATGACAATACACTCACATTGAATGTGGCCACCCTGGAAGTTGACTTTAATGAAGATGAGCTACTGGAGTTGGAGTTAGTGGAAGACTCAGACAATGAGGACTTTGCTCCTACTGGGAACATCCATATTCATTCAATTGAACCCATTACGAATGAGGATATCCATCCACTTGACCCAACCAACCAAATGGGTGACCCCCTAGCCAGACATGCAGAAATGGTCCTAAGGCAAGAACAACCATATCCTGGTGATAGTTCTGGGAATGATAGAACGTCAAGGAATGATTGATTCTTAGTGTATTGTATCTCACCCACACAACATGTCATCTGTGACACAGCTAGAGAAGCCAATGAGGAATAAGACGTGGTGATTGACACTGAGCACCTTCTCAACATGGATTTCTGTATAGGCAACTGGTACACTGAGGAAATGGTTCAGAAGGAGTATGGAATGGCTGCTGAGCAAGACACCACTAACTGATTCAGACCGATGACTACGGCCTTATCATTCTGCATCACTGAACTGCTGACTGAGGAATTTGATCCAGCATGGGTCACAGCAGAGCAAATGCCTCACTTTGACTGCTTCGCTCACCAACATGGTATTCTCATCTGGGACTGAGCAATGGGCTTGTACTGTTTTTTGAAACTCAAGGTAGCAGTATGAGAAAACCTGAACCTGGCAAACTGGTACCTCAGATGTGTACAACGAGTGATGCACACTGTTATGCTTACTGTGACAACTGGAGTTAACACAGTCGTGGAGGGCTAAGAAGAATGATAGTGGAACACCTGTTTGATAGCTGATGACTTAAGTAGTATGAAGTTGATGGTGTTGTACTCAGCCCTTATGAATAGAGGGGCCCTCTTGTGATGACATGAAGTCCTAGTTCTTTGCTAAGGGAGGAAGAGGACACAAGCGAGAAGACGGAGGCTTTGAGCTTGTGGAATTCCAGTTAATGTGGTATGAATTGTGTAGAACTAGATTACTGTTATGAATACAAGGCTTGGGTCTTTATACAATGAAAGAATAAGCATGGACCATTGGGTCTGGTAGGAATAACTAGTGTTCCGCTAGCAGAACAAAATGGAAGAAGAGGAATCGGAAAGAAGAGGAGCTCTGCTGTCTGGAAGAGCAGAACAGTTATACAGTGGAGCAGAATGGGTTGTCATACTCAGGATAAGTCGCCGAGTGACAGTACATCATTGTATGAAAAGAATCAGAAGACATTGGATGGGTCTGTCCCATCGTGAGGAGTAGACAAGTCCAGATAAGGAAAGGAAGAAAAGAGAAATAAATGTGCCATAGGTAAATCCATAACATTAGCCCCTCTCTATGGCTCAAAGTCCCACCTCCAAGCTTAAACCTCCTCAGTTGTCTCTGCAATTGACCTCATAGTCTGTGAGGTCATACAAATCCTTGATCGAGGGTCTTTTCCAGCAGAATTCCAGTGTGTGCCCTTGATGGCTGCAGTGTAGGCAAGTATGGAAGGGGCAATCTGTTTGTGCATGGCCTGGTGCTGTTTTGTGACAGATGGGGCAAGTGTATTTGGGGCAGTTGGGGTGTAGATGGTCCTTGCCCCAACAAACAAAGCATCAGGTGCAATGGATGTAGGGAGATGAGGTATGGGAGGTACCAGGTTGGTTGACGTCAATGGGATTGGCCACAGATCTGGCGGGTGGGGGTGATAACATAGCCAACGGGTGATCTTTGTTTGTTTGTTTGCCTTTGACATCCAATGAAGGCAATCCTCCAATGAAGGCAATCCTCCAATGAAGGCAATCCTCCAAGGATGATGATCCTCCTTTTGGCCAGTTTGGGGGAGAGAGAGGAAGGGGGAGTGGGATGGTGGGCAAGGGGGATTGAGGCCAGGAGTTGATCCATGAATCCTCCATCAGCAAGGGGGTTCTCTCCATTAGCTCCAGAGTGTACTCCTGAATTAGATCCCTGAGGGTCGATGCTTCCTTCATTGGGCTTACCAGGGGCTGGCATAGGAATGGGGGTATCATTTTCTTTATTGGACAAGGAAAGAGGAGAGGAATTTCTGTGGGTGGAGACAAGATCTTTGTGGATGGAGAGATCTCTATCCCAAGTATGGAGTGGGTTGTCCCAGGGTGTGATGGACTGGTCAAGATAGAATTGTTGGAACTGATGGGAAAGAGATCTGAAGAGGGAGCGGACAATGGGGGCGACAACAATGTAAGGAAGTTTGTTGAGAGCAGAGATAATTCCAAAGCATTGGAGAGAGTTGAATAAGTGGTGTTGGGCTTCAGCAATGGTGGTGTCCATGAGGACATGTCCGGGGTTGGGTTCAAGAACATCTCCCATAGTGATTTCATGGATTTGTTTGACGGTATGGAGGGATTGGGTGACAGCAATGAGGGTATCAAGGGAGCTGCTGTGCACAAAGGCATTGTCTCGTTTAAGATATCTGTGGATGACAGGGTTGAAGAGGAGGGTGCTAATGGCCATTTGGTGGTGCTTAGGGGGGAAGTGGTGGAGATGAAGGGGTGTGTCGATCGGGAGGTCATTGATGGTAGAGTCCATTCTTTGAAAGTGGAGGTGGACGATGATGAGAATGAGGAAAGCCTGCCACCAGAAAGTGCACCTTATACATAGCTTTCCTAGTATTTCCTCCAAGGGGTTACCTCTTATCTCCCAATCAGTCCCAATACTCCTGAATTAGTTCTGTGGAATGCTGCAGATTCCACATGGATTCTGTTACGGAAATCCACGGTTCACCAGGAACACCACCGGACCGGACCACTTCATTCTTTTTTCTTCGCCTTTTCTCAATGGACAGGGACCACGTTTACCCTAGGCTCTGGCAGAAGCCTCTCCATGCGTATCAGTACTCCAAGAGTACCATCATCGTCGTCCTCGTCATAGGACATCCCCTGAGTCGCCATACTTTCGCTTATGGCCAACCCCGGTCACCTCTAGACGTCTCGGTCATAGATGGTCTAGTAAGACCTACCCTGAAGATGGACACCCGTTCCCTCCAATCCCAGAATCCTCCGTCTTCCCCTCATTATCCCATTCCTCGCCGGCTGCAGGAACATAACTCGTCACGACCGGGGCTCACCCGAAGCCCATGTATAGCCATATGGAACCCCGTCCGTATATGGCACTAGATGCATCCCCGATCATCTGTGGATTCTCACGCTGATCCTCATCACCCTGAGACATCCCGTTTGATCCTATTTCCATTCCTGATGGGATCCTGTTCTAGATCTCCCATCACTTGTACCACCCTATGGACCCTATAGCCATATTGGGCATGCTTCACCTTATTGATCCTGTTGATCCCCTTCTGCCCTTCATGATAACGGGACTCCTTTTTTGACCCTTTCCGTTCCTTCCCGATGGGAAGCCTGTTTGATCCTATGGATCACCCTTGACCCTGATGGTCCGTGCACCATCAGTCTACATATATATAGAGGTACCTTTGCTCATTGGTATCTCTAAGCTAGTTCTACGCACCAGATACCTGCCTGTATCTCTACTACACTTTGGTGCCCTCTTAGACTCGCAATCGTATTCTGGTCTACTGGTGTACTGGTAGAGGGATCTCTCAGAGTCTCGTCCACTCTTGACATCGCCTCTATTTCATGACCTTCGTCTTCCGGCTCTATAAGGCATTAACTTGCACTTGTACCCTCAAGACTCCTCGTCGGTCTTGCACATCCGTGCTTGACCTCTTTTACCTCAAGGGACGGTACTCCACAGGGCTGGCTGGCTCACAGTACAAGGTTGTATCACTGCTCACTTCTCTTCTCCATTCACAAACAGTTGTGACTCACTTCGCTAGGGCATCGGCTCGCAGTAAGCGTAACAGATTCCCAAGTGTTTTCTGCCGAGGAGTAGCCTTTCCATTTGACCAAATATGATCGTCAGGCAGGCGACCCTCGGTGTGCCAAGATGTTCTCAACTTCCCATTCTTCTTCTCCTTCTATTATGTCTGGTGGTTCAGGGAAGAAGTTTGCTCCATGTTCCTCCATTTCTTCGTATGAAGATAGGAGGGATGTGTGGAATACATCATGAATTTTCCAGGTTGGAGGGAGTTTGAGACGGTAGGAAATGGGCGACAGGACCTGTGTGATCCTGAAGGGTCCTTCCCTTCAAGGAGCAAGCTTTTGTGTCAGATATCTCAGTTTGAGATTCCAGGAGTTCAGCCAGACCTTTTGTCCTGTTTTCCAAGGGGAAAATTTCGACAAGATTCGTTCTGCCATGTATTGCCTAGCTTTGTCATGCACAGCAATAGCTTCTTCTCAGGCTTTTTCCAAGGAAATCATTCATTGTTCTAGAGCAGGTAAGAATGTTTTTCCGAGAGGAGGTAAGAGCAGGGTTTGTATCCCATCATCAGGAAGAACGGGGTCTGTTTAGTGACTAAATGTCGGGTGGAATTGTGATGATATTTGGCAGTAGTGAGGAGGTCCACCCATTTCTGGGGAATTCCATCACAAAAGATTTGCAAATAGGTTTCCAACTCCTGGTTGACCTATTCTGTCTCTCCATCAGTTTGTGGGTGATATGCCATGGAGAGTGACACATCATATTGGAGCAGTCTTGCCAATTCAATGGCAAAGGCAGAGGTAAACTGTGGTCTTCTGTCAGAGATTACTTTGTTGTGTAGTCCAAACCATTTGAAGACAGAGGAGAAAAAGAGTTTAGTGATTCCAGCAGTGTCAACATTTTTGGTACAAGGTTCAAAAATCACCCCCTTACTAAGCCCATGGTTGACCACAACCATGACAGAGTGAAAACCGTTGCTGGTGGGAAGGCCAGTGATGAGATTGACAGAGATTTGTTGGAAAGGCCAGGTAGTGCTGGAAGCAACAGGGGACAATGCAGGGGCAGTAGGGTGGATCTGGACCTTGTTGGCTTGGCAAGTGGCACATCCAGTGATGTATCGGCAGATGAAAGTTGTCATTCCTGGCCACCAGTAATCTTTTTCCAGGGTGGCAATGGTACAGAAGTAACCATTGTGTCCACTACAAGGGGAGGCGTGGCATTCTTCCACCAATCGTCGACGAAGGAGCAAGTTGGGCACATAGGCTCGTCCTTTGTAATAGAGTATTCCTCCAGTGTAGGCCCAGTCAGCAGGGTTATTGAACTGGGTGGGTAGGATATTATCATGGTCCATGCTGAGGAGTTTCAGCTGTTCCAGGACAAGGGGGTCCGAGGGAGTGGAAGAGAGGAGTTTGGAGCGGAGTTCAGTGTCAATAGTTCAGATGAACAGCTGTTCCGGTAGGAGGATCTTCCCTGTGTTGTCAGATGTGGTTGCAATTCCTTTGGGGTGTGATAATGCATCAGCTGGGCCCATTTGGGTCGGGCAGTGTCTGAAAGTGAGGTTGTATTCCTGGAGGAAAAGTTGCCACCTGGCATGTCATCGGAACAGATTCTGCGGTTGCCAGAAGAAGGTTAGGTTTTTGTGGTCAGTTAGGACAGTGACCACATGTTCTGTCCCATGAGATAATGCCTCCATTCGTCCAAAGTGTGGATGACAG
>JBBPJL010001330.1:0-10089 GCA_038088675.1 Xanthoconium separans
CATTACCTTATGTTATTACCATGTATATGTTACAGATTTATGGTTCACTGGCAGTACCACCAGACTGGACCACTTTCTTTTCTTCTTCACCTTTCCTCAATGGACAGGGACACCGCTACCTCAAGGCTCTGGCAGAAGCCTTACTTTTTGTATCAGTACTCAGGGAGTACTATCAATGTTGTTGTCCATGCCTATGGACACCAGGAGTCGCCATACTCTTGCTTATGGCCAACCTTCATCTCCTAGACATCTCAGTCCTAGATGATCTAGCAAGACTCTTCCTGAAGATGGACAGCAGCCCTCCTAGCCAACCATGGAACTCCCCATCTTCCCCTCATTATCCCAGCTCCTTCTGAGCAGGAGTACGACTTGTCATGACCCAGGCTATTCTTATAGCCACTGTACAGCCATGTGGAACCCCTTGTCCACATATGGCACTAGATGCGTTCCTGATCATCTGTTGATCCTATCACTGATCCTCTTCACCCTGAGACAGTGGATCTTCATTTTCTCCTTCTTTAGTTCCTGATGGGATCCCATTCTTAATCCCCCATCATTTGTACACCCAATGGACTCTATAGCCATATAGGGGCATGTTTCATCTTTTGATCCTTTGATCCCATTTATCCTCTTCTGATCTTCATGACAGCAGGACTCCTTTTTGATCCCTTTGATCCTTCCTGATGTGGGAAGCCTATTTGATCCTTCTTGGGTCACCCCTTTGCCCTGATGGTCTGTGCACCCTCAAGATCCAGTATATATAGAGTTACACTTGTACCGCTGTAGTCTCTAAGCTAGTTCTATGCCAGAATACTTGCCTGTATCCCTAATGCAACTCCTTGTTGCCTGTTACTTGCAATCCCATTCTTGTTCAGTGGTGTACTGGTGACAGGATCCCTCTTGAGTCTCGTCCACTCTTGACATCGCTGCCATTTCATGCACTTCATCTTCTGGCTCTTCAAGGCATTAGCTTGCACTTGTACCCTCAAGACTTTGCTTTGGTCTTGCATATGTCTGTGCTCGACCTCATCCATATGCAGATGGTACTACACTGGGCCAGCTGGCTCGCAGTACACTAGGTTGTATTACTGCTCACTTCACTTCTCTATCACAAACTGTTGTGACTAACTTCACTAGGGCACAAGCTTGCAGTAAGCGTAACAGTATATCTATGTATTGGTAGATTAGGGCCAAACATAGCCAAACCCCATGTAGTATATAAACCCCATGAATGCAGTGGCCAGAGGGCAGTCTTGTCCTCTTGGTCTTTCCCAGCCAAAGACATCATACTCCCCTCAGTCCTCCTCCCAAGTTATAACCTAAGTGCTACATCTTAAGTGGTGGAAGGCTGGTTGTTTCATTAGGACAAGACTATCTTTATGCTTATCTTATAACTTGCAGGACAAGTCCTAGGATCCACACAAGTCAAGACCAAGTTCAAGAAGTACACATATGCCTATATGCACCCTGCTGATCACCACTGAAAACCACAAGTGCATATTCAGAGTAGAGCGACACAGGCCCCACTGAACACAGTTAGTGAGCACATCACAGGGGTCACACACCACCTCTGTCAATGGGTGGCTGGCCTTGTTAGAGTCCTTTGGACCAGAGCAAGGAACAAGCCAGGGGACCAGAGCAACCACCACTGCTGCAGAGAGTGAGCACTCACCTTGTTCACCTACACCCCTGCTTCCTGGAGACAAAGTCAAAGGGGAATCCCACATGTATCACCCCTGTTCTCCCTCTCCCCACTGGTCAGAAGTTGACCACACCATACAGTGCCTGGCACACCCATCCTCTTGCCAGGGACGCCTTCGGAGTACAATCCCAACGACATATCTCCATATGACCAAGTCCCACCAGAAGTAGCAGACTTATTCCTACCAGACAAGGTATGGAATTATGAGAATGCACATGTCCCTCAGATAGTTCAAAACCTCTTTCTTGCACAGGAGTTTCTGGACCTGATCAATGAAGGGATCAACAAGATCCAAGTAGGCATGGACTCTTAGAAGGACTGGCCCAAGCAGACTGGAAGTGATGTGCAGCATGTATCACACAAGTAAACCCTTACCTGCCACACCCTCAAAGGAGAAGGAGAGCTTATGAAGCAGCAGAGGAAAGGCAATGGAGGGAATGTCCCATTGGATTCTATGCAAATCCACCGCCACACATACACATATACCTATGCCCCAGATCAGTCTTGAAGACTGGTAACTTTAGAAACACCTGAATCATCTAAATCCCCCTCCAATACATGTCCTTTCTCACCACTCTCCTATCTATATATATTTTCATTTTCTGGCAAACACTGCTCCTAGGAATACTTGCTTTATACACTCTACTCGGTGGAGTATGTATCTTGCCTATAAGAGGAAAGGAATTGCGGTCAATGGACACACAGGAAAGGTACAAGGACAAACAAACAGAAAGTCCTTCTACATTGGAGTAGACATTTGGGAAAACCCCAGCCCAGATGACACCCTTAGGGAAGATATTCAAAGGGCATGAGTAAGGAACATTCCAAGAAATGAACAAGACTACTGTAGAAGAGGTACTGGAATACCTTCAAAGGAATGGAGTCCACATAGTCATTGATAGGGAATTTGCTGAAGGAGTAGGTATTGCTACTATCTTTGAATACAACACCCAAGAAGAAGAGAAAGAAGCCCTTGCTTGGGGACAAGAAGAAGCCAATTGGGAAAGAGATAGTTACTCCAACCTCCATCTCACGGAACTCTTTGAAAGACTTTCAATCTCAGACAACAGAGATTAAAAATGGCTTCTGTCCAAGAAGGAACCCCTGAATACAAAGCCGTTATCGGCACTTCATTTAGCATGCCCCAAGAAGATAGAAGGGGCCAAATATTTAGTCAGCAAGTAGGATGGGAGGATAAGATCATCCATCTCATCATGGAATTCCAATACATTGATTGGTCTTTCCAAAATGCACAGTTCTCCATTGAGTCACTGGTGGCTATGGTGAATAAACAAGCCTCAGACTTGAATAAGCAGGCCACAGACCTCATAGTAGCACAGGTGCAAATCAACACCTTTAAGATGTCCCTACGGGCAATCCCCACCTCATCATATTCAAGTGGATCAGGACCCCATGGTGGCAGATCAGGTAGAAAAGTAGAACTTTTCAGTGACCCTGGGAACTACTCAGGAGGAAAGGTAGACTTTGAAGAATGCTGGGCCAAGATGAAGGCCTGGATTGAGATAAACTCTCATGCTATCAAATGGGGAAGTCGAGACACCATGCTCACAGTACTCTCACAGTTAAAAGAACCAAAAGCTGGCAAGTTTGCTGAAACAAAATTAGCAGTGGGGTCCACATATACATGGGACCAACTGGCAGCAGTTATGGAAAGCCTATTCCACTCTACAAACCAGAAGGACTGGGCAATGCAACAGTTGACCTGGCTCAAACAAGGAACAATGTTCACAGAGAAATACTTAGTTTGATGGAACTCTCTATACCTGCAGGCAGGAGTTGCCCCATCTCATGGGATATTGTTGCTGGAGCACAATACCAATTTGGGCATCATCAGTCAGATCTTCCAAGAAGGAAGCCAGAATGATGATATAAATGACTACCTGGACGAAATAAGGAAAGTTGGCAATGCCTGAGATGCACTGCAATTCATCTTAGGAAACAGAAAAGGGAACATTGGTTTCCTAAAGAATCGGACCAAGGATAGATCCGACAGAATGGATGTCAATGCAGTAGACATTGATGCCTTCAACCAGAAACCAAGGCCCAAAGGAAGAATCTCATGCTACAACTGTGGCAGAGATCACACAGTCATGGACTGTAAGAGACCAAAAATCCAATGCTCCCTTTGCAAATGGCTAGGAAGTAAACATAAGCCAAATTGTCACAGGTCAACACAAGCAAGAGAAGTGCATGTTGATTGGTCTGATAATGGTTCAGACTCCAGTGAAGAAGATGTTACGGATTGCTTACGCTACATTTATTTTTCCTTTCTTTTCTTGTCGGACTCATTCTCTCCACACGATGGGACCGTTCCCATCCGATGTCTTCCAGCTTACCCCTACAATGCTGTACTGTCACTTGGTGACTCTTTCCGAGTATGAATTCTGTTTCCTCCTGCTTGCTGATATTCTGCTCTTCCGGACAGTGGGACTCTGTTTTCCTTCCTATTCCTTTTCGTCCGTATTGTTCCGACTTGCGGAACATCTACTTTCCTATGGGACCCAATGGTCCATGCTAGATCTTGCATCGTATAAATACTTGAGCTCTGTACTGTAGAAACCCAATCTAGTTCTATGCAATCTATACCACGTTTGCTGGAGTTCTCCTAGCTTGAAGCACTCTTCTTCTCACTCGGATCTCTCCCCTCTTCCCCCACAAAGAACTAGGACTTCACATCATTACAAGAGAACCCTTTAGTTAGGGTTGAGTATGACATTGTCACCTTTGCTCTGCTTAAGTCGACGACTATCAAACAGACTCTGTTATGGTTTTGTGAACTGGTGCGTTTATTTCTTTTATCATCTCTTGAACTCTTTTACTCCTCACAATAGGGACTACCCTTATCTGATGTCTTCCGATTCATCCCATATGATGTTGTATTGTCACTTGGCGATTCTTCCCGAGTATGACACCCGTTTCCTCCCACTCACTGATATTCTGCTCTTCCGGACAGCAGGACTCCATTTTTCCTTCCAATTCTCCCCTTTCCATTTGGACCTGACTAGCGGGACATTTAACTTTCCTATGGGACCCGATGGTCCATGCTAGATCTCACATTGTATAAATACTTGAGTCTTGTACTTGTAAAACCCAATCTAGTTCTACACAATCTATACTGCGTTTAGCTGGAGTTCCACTAGCTCGAAGTCTCTTCTTCTTGCTCGTGTATCTCCCTTCTCTCTCCCTGCGAAGAACTAGGACTTCGCATCATCACAAGAGGACCCTATCTAAGGGTTGAGTGCAACATCGTCGACTTCACTTAGCTTAAGTCAACGACTATCAAACAGAACATTGCTCTCTCTTTGTTTCGCCCTCTACAGCTGTGTTAACTCCAGTTGTCACGGTAAGCGTAACAAAAGAACTAGATTTCTAACCAGGCCCTGTTCTCCAACAGAAGGCCTCGCCCATCATATCATGGTTTCGCGCCCCTTCGTCTTCCCCCGAGCCCACACCAAGTGTGGATTTCCCTTCATCATCCAACAGGCTCCCAGATCTCTGGAAACTACCTACTGGACATCCAGATTACCTTCCTCTCCCAAGAAGATTAGCTTCTCTCAAGGAGAAAGAAAATTACTGACGAGCTCAGGAAAGAGTTTGGGAACAGAATCTTGCAGAAGGAAGACCGGGACAAGCCCTCCCGCCACGTCCCTTCATTCCAGTCGGCCTTACTTTACCCTCTGCCCACCCCGAATTAATCCCTGAGCCAATCCCCAAGCCCATCCCTGAACCACCCATCAAAGAAGAGGATAGATTTGGTCCTATTGATTGGTCTGCACCCGCTTCCCCAGTACAACCTGAACAAATCCCTCTTCCTCCCGACCCAGAATCAGACTCCAAAGATGAAATGCCCAAATTAAAAGCTGGACTACCTGATGAGTTCTCTGGTAATGGCATCGATGCCAACTGGTGGCTCCACGCCATGGATGCGTACTTCTCCATCAATCCAAAGTATGACGATCAAGCCAAAATCATCACTGCCCTAAACAGGATGAGTAAGGGCAAAGGAAGGACCTTCTCTGAAGGATACCACAAGCGCTTGGCCAAGAAGCTGATCCCAGAAGAAAATCAAACCTGGGAGAAGTTCAAAACCGACTTTCGAGGCATGATGTCCATTCACGATGAGACATCCTCAGCAAGGAGGAAACTCTATGCCATCCGCCAAGGACCTAACACCGAAGAAGCCTTTAACAAGTTTGCATCTGAATTCAAACTCTTGGCAGCCCAATCAGGGATCATTGATCAGTCCACTCTCTGTGAAACCTTCAGCTGAGGAGTTCACGACAACCTTATGGGAAAAGTACTAGGTGTTACGCTTACCGTGACAACTGGAGTTAACTCAGTTGTGAAGAGCGAAATGAAGAAGAAGCAGTGTTCTGTTTGATAGTTGTCAACTTAAGCAGAGCAAAGTCGACGATGTCGCACTCAACCCAAGGATAGGGTCCTCTTGTAGCGACGCGAAGTCCTAGTTCTTCGCAAAGGAAACAGGAAGGGACACAAGCGAGAAGTAAGAGACTTCGAGCGAGTGGAACTCCAGTAATCGCAGTATTAATTGCGTAGAACTAGATTGGGTTTCTACTATACAAGGCTCGAGTCTTTATACGATGCAAGATCTAACATGGACCATCGGGTCCCATAGGAAAAGTAAGTGTTCCGCAAGTCGGAACAATATGGGCGAAAGGAAATCGGAAGGGAAAACGGGATCCCGCTGTCAGGAAGAGCGGAAAGGCAGCGAATGGGATAGAACGGAAGTCATACTTGGAGGAAGTCGCCGAGTGACAGTACAGCATTGTAGGGAATGATCGGAAGACATCGGATGGGATCGTCCCATCGTGAGGAGAAGAATGAGTCCGAAAGATGACAAAGAAAAGAAATAAACGCAATGACTAGAAGATTGTAACACTAGGTTCCAAGGAAGAACCACTCACGGTAGATGAATGGATCAAAGCGGCTGGAAAATTCCCCCGCCAAAATGAACGCATCAGAGATATCTGAGGAAGAAGACCCGGATTTGGAGGATATGGATCTTCCTCCAACAGTAACCGCAACCCCAATGCTATGGACGTTGACTATATTCGACTCTCCCCCGTAGAGAGGGCCAAGCTCATAAGAGAAGGCAAATGCTTCATATGTAAGAAGCCAGGATGCTCCACTAGGAACCACAAGGACAACCATAAAGCATCCGGAAACTGGAGATCCGGACCCCGAACGGACAAACCACTCCCACGTCCTCCCATACAAAACTGGGTTGTCGAGGACAAACCTACAGAAAAAGAGGAAAAGAATGAAGCAATCAGAATGATAGAGCAGCTGGTTGCAAAAGGACACAGAGTGAAGGAAATGGCCGAATCCCTCCGAGAAATCTACCTGGAAGATCTGCCAACCTATCAAACCAAAGACACTCCCACGGAAGGGATCAACCAGACTTGGACTGCACCCAAAAAGGGTGCAAAACTCTCGGAAGAAAGGGTAAAGCAGTGACTCAAGGATTTTTAGACAGGCATCAAGGACTGACTACTCGAATGCCTAGAACCAACCCCATTGTAACTACTATAGAGGAAAAGTCAATTTTAATACCTCTACAAGTATCTGCAATGGGGGGGGGTTCATGTCGGACAAACCACCGCCTTAATTGACTGCGGAGCAACATCCACATCTCCCCTCTCGATGACAACCTATACACCAATGATATCTTTTAAGAGCCATACTGTCAAGCGAGTCCATGAGATCTCTATGGGAGATGTACTCGAGCCCAACCCCAGACATGTCCTCATGGACACCACCATCTCCGAGGCCCAACAATTTGTCTACAACACCCTCCAACGCTTTGGAGTGGTTACGGCACTCAACAAACTCCCTTTCGTCATCGTTGCCCCCGTTATCCACACCATCTTTAGATCCCTTCCACACCAGTACCAGCAGTTCTACCTTGACCAGTCAATTACCCCATGGGACAACCCCCTTGATACCTGGGACCGAGACTCCTCTGTTAGAGAAGACCTCGCTACTGCCACCTCCACCACTGCCTCTAGAGATTCCTCTCCACTATCCTCATCCAATAAAGAGAACTCTACCCCCATTCCTGTGCCAGCCCCTGGTAAGTCCGACGAAAGAAGCGTCAACTCTAGGGGACCTCATCCGGGAATTCACCCCGGAGCTAATGGAAAGAACTCCTTTGCTGATGGGGGACTCGTGGATCAAATCCTGGCCACTCTCCCCCTTGCCCACCATCCCTCTCCCACTCCCACTAAATCCCCAAAAACTGGCACTAGGGAGTACATCATTATTGGAGGACTCCATTCATTGGATGTCAAAGGTCAGAAAAGGTGGCTTTGATACTGTCCTCACCTGCCGGGTCCTCGACCAATCCCATTGATGTCGACTGCACCCCTACCCCCCACTCCTCCACATCTCCCTACATCCATCACACCAGATGCTTTGTTTGTAGGGGTACGGACCATATACGACCTGACTGTCCCAAATACACTTGCCCCGTATGTCACAAAACAGTGCCAGGCCATGTGCAAAAAGACTGCCCCTTCTATGCTTGCCTATGCTGTGGCCATCAAGGACACACACCGGAGTTCTGCTGGGAAAGGCCGTCGATCAAGGATTTGTACGATCTCACCAACTACGAGGTCAACTGTGGAGACGATTGAGGAGGTCACAGAAGGATAAGTCTCGAAGATGGGACTTCGAGTCATAGAGGGGGGCTAATGTTATGGTTTTGTGAACTGGCGCGTTTATTTCTTTTATCATCTCTTGAACTCTTTTACTCCTCATGATAGGGACTACCCTTATCCAATGTCTTCCAATTCATCCCATACGATGTTGTATTGTCACTCGGCGATTCTTCCTGAGTATGACACCCATTTCCTCCCGCTCGCTGATATTCCGCTCTTCCAGACAGTGGGACTCCATTTTTCCTTCCAATTCTCCCCTTTCCATTTCGACCCGACTAGCAGGACATTTAACTTTCCATTTCGACCCGACTAGCGGGACATTTAACTTTCCTATGGGACCCAATGGTCCGTGCTAGATCTCACATTGTATAAATACTCGAGTCTTGTACTTGTAAAACCCAATCTAGTTCTATGCAATCTATACCGTGTTTAGCTGGAGTTCCACTAGCTTGAAGTCTCTTCTTCTCGCTTGTGTCTCTCCCTTCTCTCTCCCTGCAAAGAACTAGGACTTCGCGTTGTCACAAGAGGACCCCATCTAAGTGTTGAGTGTGACATCATCAACTTCGCTTAGCTTAAGTCAACGACTATCAAACAGAACATTGTTCTCTCTTTGTTTCACCCTCTACAGCTGTGTTAACTCCAGTTGTCACAGTAAGCGTAACGGACTCAGCTTACTCTTAAGTTCGCTCTCCACAACTGAGTTAACTCCAGTTGTCATGGTAAGCATAACAGCAATGGGGGGAGTTCATGTCAGACAAACCACCGCCTTGATCGACTGCGGAGCAACTTCTTGTTTCATGGATGAAGCCTACACCTGAAGGAACAGATTCCCTTTCTTCCAACTCACTGAACCTTAGGAAGCTTACAACGCGGACGGAACCATTAATAGATCCAGAACCATCTGCTATCGCACCCGTGTCACCATTTACATCCAAGGAATTCCCCGAAATCAAGATTTCTTCATCATACAATGTGGAAAACAGAACATGATCTTGGGAATGACCTGGTTAACAGAGGTCAACCCCCTGATTGGACTTCAGGAACTGTAGAGATAAATGGCGACCCCCATCTTCCTGCTTGACGACAGCCCATACATCAAAGATACCTCCTAAGAGCCATGGGGTTGGACATGGATGATCGAATTGAATGTCACATGTACAAAAGAAAAGGCCTGGGAGAATACCTCCCAAAGAAGGAATGGATATGTCGAACCACCCTTTCAATCCAACTTGCACAAGAAGCCGGAACCAAGAAAATTGAGCTTCCCAAGGAGTACGAACGGTACAAAAAGGTCTTCGAGGAACCATCCAATGAACTACCTCCCCGAAGAGCCTTTGACCACAAAATCGAACTCACCAAAGATTTTGTACCTAAAAGAGGGAAGGCATACATACCAACTAAATCCCGCAGAACAAGAAGCTTGTAAAAAATTCATTGAAGAATACCTTGCCTCGGGAAAAATAGAACCATCTAAGTCCCCACAAGCCTCTCCCTTCTTCTTCATCCAGAAAAAGGATGGAAAACTCCATCCTTGCCAGGACTATCGATATCTCAACTCCCAAACGGTAAAGAACGCCTACCCACTACCCCTCATAGGTGACCTCATTGACAAACTGAACAAATCAGAGCTGTTCACTAAAATGGATGTACGATGGGGATATAATAATATCCGGATCAACCCCATGG
>JBBPJL010001331.1:0-10062 GCA_038088675.1 Xanthoconium separans
ACGACCATGACGGAATCGAAGCCATTACTAGTGGGTAGACCGGTGATAAGATCAACGGATACCTGCTGGAATGGGCGGGTTGCAGTGGAGGCAATAGGAGAGAGAGCGGGGATGGTAGGGTGAGTCTGGACTTTGTTTGCCTGACAGGTGGCACAGCCAGAAATATATTTTCGGACAAACGTTGTCATTCCGGGCCACCAATAGTCCTTTTCTAGGGAAGCAATGGTGCGGAAGTATCCGTTATGTCCGCTAAGTCGGGAGGAATGACAGTCTTCCACTATTCGTCGTCGAAGAAGGATATCCGGTATGTATGCCCGTCCTTTGTAGTAAAGAATTCCATCGGAGTACGTCCAGTCCATAGGGTTGTTGAAGCGAGTAGGGAGGACGTTATCGTGGTCTGTGCTGAGAAGCTTCAATCGTTCTAGGACAAGAGGATCCGATGGGGTGGAAGTAAGGAGTTTGGAACGTAATTCGGCATCAATCGTTCAGATGAATAGTTGTTCTGGAAGGAGTACTTTTTCGGTGTTATCGGAAATAGTAGTAATTCCTTCTGGTCGAGATAATGCGTCCGCTGGTCCCATGTGGGACCCGGGGCAGTGTTGGAAGGCCAGATTGTATTCTTGTAGGAAAAGCTGCCATCTGGCATGGCGGCGAGATAGATTCTGTGGTTGCCGAAAGTAGGTAAGGTTTTTGTGATCTGTTAGGACGGTAACCACGTGTTCGGTGCCAGTGAGGTAGTGTCTCCACTCTTCCAAGGCGTGGATGACGGTGAGAAGTTCCCTATCGTAGATGTCATAATTCCTCTCTGCTTCCGAAAGGGTTTTAGACAGATAGGAACACGGGTGAAGGTCACCATCGCCGTCTTTCTGCATAAGGACAGCCCCGGTGGCAACGAGAGAAGCGTCGGTCATAAGGGTAAAGGGTTTTGCCGTGTCCGGCATAGTAAGAACAGGGTGGCGCAGGAAGGTATCTCGGAGTTGTTCAAAGGCTTTTTGATGGAGGGCTGTCCATTCCCATTTTGTGGTCTTCCGGGTGAGGTCGTTGAGTGGTCGAGCAATATCGGAGAATCCGGGAATGAACTTTCGGTAGAAGTTACAGAATCCAAGGAAGGACCGAACCGCAGTTACAGACTGAGGGGGTTTCCAGTCTCGGATAGCGTCTACTTTGGTTTTGTCCATTTGGACTTTTCCATTTCCTACCACCATGCCTAAGTATTCGACTTCTTTTGCCGCAAAAGTGCATTTCTCTAGTTTAAGGAAGAGTTTCTGTTCTTCCATTCGAGCTAGCACTCTTCTTGTTCATTCTTCGTGCAACTTCGGATTGTTTTTGGAATGGATGAGGAGATCGTCCATGTAGATGACCAGCCATCCTTCGGCAATCATATCGGCAAAGGTATCGTTCATATAGGCCTGAAAGGTGGCTGGAGAATTGCACATTCCAAAGAACATTACCGTTGGTTGGTAGAGTTTGTAAGGTGTAATGAAGGCGGCTTTCCATTTGTCTGCGGGATTGATCCGAATGTTGTTATATCCCCATCGTACATCCATCTTAGTGAATAACTCTGATTCATTGAGTTTATCGATAAGATCGCCTATGAGTGGTAATGGGTAGGCGTTCTTTACTGTCTGAGAGTTGAGGTATCGGTAATCTTGACAGGGACGGAGTTTTCCATCTTTCTTCTGGACGAAGAAGAAAGGGGACACTTGGGGGGATTTGGATGGTTCTATCTTTCCTGAGGCTAGATGTTCCTCGATGAACTTCTTACAGGCCTCTTGTTCCGCTGGATTTAATTGATACGCCTTCCCTCTTTTTGATACGAAGTCTTTTGTGAGTTCGATTTTGTGATCGAAGGCTCTCTTAGGGGGAAGTTCGTTGGATGGTTCTTCGAAAACCTTTTTGTACCGTTGGTATTCTTTAGGAAGTTCAGTTTTCGTAGTTCCAGCTTCCTGTGCGAGTTGGGTGGAGAGAGTGGTTCGTCGAATCCACTCTTTCTTAGGGAGGTATTCTCCTAGTCCTTTTCTTTTATAGATGCGCCGCTCGATGCGGTCATCCATGTCGAGTCCCATGGCTCTCAGCAGATATCTTTGGTGTATTGGCTGTCGTCGAGAAGGGAGGTGAGGATCGCCACTTATTTCCACGGTTCCTGAAGACCAATCGATGAGGGGGTTGACTTCAGTGAGCCAGGTCATTCCCAAGATCATGTTCTGTTTTCCACATCGTACGATGAAGAAGTCTTGGTTTTGAGGGACCCCTTGGATATAGATGGTTACTCGGGTGCGATAGCGGATGGTTCCGGATCTGTTTATGGTTCCGTCCGCATTATATGCTTCTCGGGGTTCAGCAAGTTGGAAGAAAGGGAATCAGTTCCTTCGTGCGTAGGCTTCATCCATGAAGCAGGATGTTGCTCCACAGTCGATTAAGGCGGTGGTTTGTCCGACATGAACTCCCCCCATTGCAGATACTTGTAGAGGTATTAAAATTGACTTTTCCTCTATAGTAGTTACAATGGGGTTCGTTCTAGGCGTTCGAGTAGTCGGTCCTCGACGCCTGTCTAAAAATCCTTGAGTCGCTGTTTTACCCTTTCTTCTGAGAGTTTTGTACCCCTTTTGGGCGTGGTCCAAGTCTGATTGATTCCTTCCGTGGGGGTATCTTTTGCCTGGTAGTTTGGTGGGTCCTCCAGATAAATTTCTCGGAGGGACTCGGCCATTTCCTTTACTCCGTGTCCCTTTGCAACCAGTTGTTCTATCATCCTGATTGCCTCATTCTTTTCCTCTTTCTCAGTAGGTTTATCTTCGACAGCCCGGTTTTGTACGGGTGGACGTGGCAAGGGTTTGTCGGAGCGAGATCCAGATCTCCAGTTTCCAGATCCTTTCTGATTATTCTTGTGGTTCCTGGTGGAACATCCCGGTTTCTTGCATATGAAGCATTTGCCTTCTCTCATGAGTTTGGCCCTTTCTACAGGGGAGAGTCGAATATAGTCAACATCCATGGCATTGGGATCTCGGTTGCTGCTGGAGGAAGATCCGTATCCTCCGAATCCGGGCTTTCTCCCTCGGATATCCCTGATGCGCTCAGTCTGGCGGGCAAATTTTCCGGCCGTTTTGATCCATTCATTGACAGTGAGAGGTTCTTCGTTGGAACCTAGTACCTTCTGCATAAGGTCATCGTGTACTCCTCGACTGAAGGTCTCGCAAAGAGCGGATTGATCAATGATCCCGGATTGGGCTGCCAAGAGTTTGAACTCAGAAGTGAATTTGTTGAAGGCTTCCTCAGTATTGGGTCCTTGGCGGATGGCATAGAGTTTCCTTCTAGCCGAGGATGTCTCATCATGTATGGACATCATGCCCCGAAAGTCGGCTTTGAACTTTTCCCAGTTTTGGTCTTCTTCTGGGATTAGCTTTTTGGCCAGTCGCTCATAGTATCCTTCAGAGAAGGTTCTTCCTTTGCCCTTACTCATCCTGTTCAGGGCGGTGACGATCTTTGCTTGATCGTCGTACTTCAGGTTGATAGAGAAGTACGCATCCATGGCATGGAGCCACCAGTTGGCATCGATGCCGTTTCCGGAGAATTCATCAGGTAGTCCGGCTTTTAATTCGGGCATTTCGTCTTCGGAGTCTGTTTCTGGGTCGGGTGGAAGAGGGATTCGTTCGGGTCGTACTGGAGAAGCTGGTGCGGACCAATCGATGTATCCGAATCTCTCTTTGTCCTCAATTTGAAGTCCCTGAATGGGTTCAGGAGTTGGTTCAGGGATAGGTTCTGGAGGGGGTAGGACGACGCCGACTGGGATGAAGGGGCAAGGTGGAAGAGCGTGTCCTGGTCTCCCTTCAGCAAGGTTTGATTCCCGAACTCTTTCCTGAGCTCTTCTGTAATTTCCTTTCTCTTCAAGAGAGGCAAGTCTCCTGGGGAGTGGAAGATAGTCTGGATGTGTGGTAGGAAGCTTCCAAAGATCAGGAAGCCTGGGGATGGACGATGAAGACGATGGGAGATCCACGGCTGGTGGAGACTCTGGAGAAGACGAGGGGGCGCGAAACCACGATATGATGGGTAGGGTCTTCTGTTAAGGAACAGGACCTGATCAGTAATCTAGTTCTTTTGTTACGCTTACCATGACAACCGGAGTTAACACAGTTGTAGAGAGCGAAACGAGAGTGAGCAATGTTCTGTTTGATAGTTGGCGACTTAAGCAGAGCGAAGTCGACGATGTCGCACTCAACCCTAATGGAAGGGTCCTCTTGTGACGACGCGAAGTCCTAGTTCTTCGCAATGGAGAGGGAAAGATCTGAACTAGAAGGAAGGACTTCGAGCGAAGAGAACTCCAGTAAACGTGGTATGATTTGCGTAGAACTAGATTGGGTTTCTACTATACAGGGCTCGAACATTTATACGATGCAAAACCTAGCACGGACCATCGGGTCCCATAGGAAAAGTAAGTGTTCCGCAAGTCGGAACGATGCGGGCGAAAAGGAATCAGGAAGAAAACGGAATCCCGCTGTCAGGAAGAGCGGAAAGGCAGCGAGCGGGATAAAACGGAAGTCATACTCGGAGAAGTCGCCGAGTGACAATACAGCATCGTCGGGAATAATCGGAAGACATCGGATGGGATTGTCCCATCGTGAGGAGAGGAATGAGTCCGAAAGATGACAAAGAAAAGAAATAAACGCAGCATCATGGAATTCTGTAACAGGTATCGCCCACTGTCCATCGCACTTCAAACATGGCGCTCCTCCCGCTGTCAACGTGCGATAGTATTCGATCAACCAACCACTCAGATTCAGTCTCGCCAAAGTCCGTGACTTGTGTCTCTTGACGTCCTGGAAACAATCGGTCGTCATTGGGAACATGTATCCTCAGCAATGAGGCGTGAAAGATGGGGTGGATGCCTCGTCGTCTCAGTCGGTCGGGTAGGTCTATTCAAAACGAATTATTGTCGTAATCCTGAGTGATCCGATAGGGGCCGATGAATTTCGGCGTTAGCTTCCGAACGTGTCCCTTCAGAAGGGCCATGTTTTTGGTGGCGACATACACGAGGTCGTCTGTTACGGTTTTACTTGTCGCTGCATTTATTTCTTTCTTTGTCATCCTTCGGACTCATTCTTCTCCTCACGATGGGACAGCCCCATCCGATGTCTTCCGATTACACCCTACGATGCTGTATTGTCACTCGGCGGTTTCCTCCGAGTATGACTTCCGTTTTATTCCGCTCGCTGCTCTTCCGCTCTTCCTGACAGCGGGATTCCGTTCCCTTTCCGATTTCACTTCGTCCGTATCGTTCCGACTTGTGGAACACTTACTCTTCCTATGGGACCTGATGGTCCGTGTTAGATCTCGCATCGTATAAATACTCGAGCCTTGTATAGTAGAAACCCAATCTAGTTCTACGCAATCAATACTGCGATTACTGGAGTTCCACTCGCTCAAAGTCCCCTACTTCTCGCTTGTGTCTCTTCTCTTTACTCCTGCGAAGAACTAGGACTTCGCGTCGTCACAAGAAGACCCTATCTTTGGGTTGAGTGCGACATCGTTGACTTCGCTCTGCTTAAGTCACCGACTATCAAACAGAACATTGCTATTTCTTCATCTCGCTCTCTGCAACTGAGTTAACTCCAGTTGTCACGGTAAGCGTAACATCGTCCACCTGGAATGGTGAGGGTTGTCTCTTTCGATTTGCACCTTTGGTTTGTTTCACGCGTGCTTCAAGGATTGCGTCATGCACTGCGATAACGGCATATTTCATGCGTAGCGCAAAACTCCGCACGCTTGGGTATTCAATATCGGACGGGTTGTTCCACAGGAATGTCCTGGGCATTCACCTGCTGTTAAGGAAAAACGGTGCGTAGCCCATGGTTTCTGATTGCGCTGAATTGATAGCGAACTCGATAGCGGGTAGTTTGGAAGCCCAGTCTCTTTGATTTGGTCCGATACACGACCGGAGCATTTGTCCAATGGTTCGGTTTGCTCTTTCCGTGGCTCCATCGCTTTGTGGGTGGTAGGCGCTTGATAGTTTCTGTTTCACACCAATTAATTGTTTCAACTTTGTCCAGAACATGCTCGTGAACAAGGTATCTCGGTCGCTGACAATGGTCTGCGGCAATCCGTGATATTTGTAAACTTCAGCGAAGACCAGCTTGGCGATATCTCTGGCGGTATAGTCAATTTGGCTTGGTACGAGATGCACCATACAGGTGAGTTGGTCAATTACCACGGTGATCGAGTTGTATTCACCATTTCGATCCTTGGAAACAGGCAAGGGTCCCACGAAGTCAATTCCGATCGATTCCCATGGTTTCATGGGGACTTCCAGTGGTGAGAGCAGTCCGTATGCTTTTTGGTTTGATGGCTTACTCTGTTTGCATACTACACAAGATTCACAGTATTTCCTGACTTCGCCAGCCATGTCTTTCCACCACAGGTGTTGTCTGAGGTACGTCAGTGTCTTTGCTGCTCCTAGGTGCGCTAACAAGGAGTGTGCTTGTTCTATTAGTCGTTCTCGGATCCGTTGTCCATTAATCGTGATGTCAGGTACACAGATTGCTTCGCGTTCTTTTGTTCTGATCCGGATGTATCCCTCAGCTACTTCGAAGTTGCGATAGTGATCAGGGTTGTCCAGGATGAGCTTAAAGAAGCCATCTAGGTGATACTGATGCTTTAGTTGGTTCAACAGTTCGTCCTGGTCAAGAAATTCGCTCGGTACTCTGCTGAGCTCGTTTGCGCTATTCTCGTCCCGCTGTGGTTGCTCACTAGCTGGGTTTCTTTGTGCATTGTCATATGTCTCGCTCGGTATGTCTAGTTCGCTTGGTATGTCTAGTCCTGTCGGTTGTGGGGTTATGTCACTTCCTCCCCCTTCAGATCGCTGGCGCGGGCCGCACACCACGATCTTGTGCTTCATTCGGCGAGCGAAGTCAGCCACAGACTCAGTGGGGTGTATGTCCACCGTTGGTGGGGACGGCCCTATGACCGGTCAGGGTTTGCGTTGGTGGGCCGGCTGCGCAATGGGATCTAACCGTTCTCTAGGGATGCCCTTGTTTTGGCGGGAACTACGCCGAGGTGATGCCGGCAAAGGTACGGCCTCTGTTCCTACCAAAACAGGCATGCTGATGAGGTGGAGTAGGTGGGCATCCAAGCCGTGGTCCGCCAGATGAACGTACTCGGTTGGCGCTCGCACTGTACCTGGTGCGTCAGCCGAATACATGCGAGACAATGCATCTGGCAAGATATTCTTGACCCCAGGGACATACTGGATGTCAAAATCGAACTCGCTAATCTTTTCCATCCAGCGAGCTTGTCGGCCGGACAGTCCTTTCTGCTGGTAGAGGTGAATAAGTCCCTTATGGTCAGTTAACCACATAAATTTAGCCCCTTGCAGGATGTCGCGATACCGGAGCATCCCCTCGACGCCCGCTAGCATTTCCTGCTCATGCATGGCATAATTCTGCTGGGTAGGTGTCATTTTCGCACTGAAAAAGGCGGCGATCTTCGCTGACCGCCAGTTCTGTCCTTGCGCAATTACAGCTGCCACTCCATTCATGCACGCATCAGTCATGTACCAAATGGGATCAGCATTAGCACCATACACGACGGGCACACGTGAGTGCGTTGCACAGGCTTGTACGTATTTTTTAACCTGGTCAAACGCTCTTTGTTCGGTATAGGTCCACCTGAATGGTATGGTATCCCCTGTTACGGCCGAGAGGACCCCCATGGGGACTCTGACCTTGTAGATGTCATCGGCGAGGTAGCCTGCGGCTCCTAGAAACCCACGCAGTAAGTCCCTATTTGTTGGAACTTTCCAGTTTGTTACCTGATCCACCTTGTCCGGGTCCATTCAGATTCCAGTGTCGTCAACCACATGTCCGAGGATCTTCATCTCGGCACAGAGAAACCAAAGTTTGCTCTCGCTCAGGTAGAATTTTTCTCTTTTCAAGATGTCGAGTATGATATTGACATGCTCCTCGTGTTCTTCTAGGGTGGCAGAGTAAATGACGATGTCGTCCAGGTAAACGTCCATCCAGCGCCCGATGTACGGGCTAAATAGGTGGTTCATGAGGGCTTGGTAAGTGGCGGGTGCATTGCAATCGCCGATCTGAATGACAGTGCTGAGCATATTCCCATCAGGCGTTGTGACCGCTGTTCAGTCAACGTGTTCTGGTATGATCCGAATTTGCTCATAGGTGTCCTGACCATCAATGATAGATCGGTATTTACCTTTCGACACCCAGCGCAGAATACCATCGATATCTGGTAAAGGGGCTGACAGTTTGCGAGTGTTTTTGTTTCGTTCGCGTAGGTCTACCACCGTGTGGAGCTTATCAGTTCCCGGTTTTTTTATCAGCAACATAGGGACGGTATTACCGATACTGGTAACCTTCCACCTCCCTGAGGCAAGGTAAGCTTTCCTCTTATCGTTCCATTGTGGTCTCATGGCTTCAGGGCAGCGGGACGGTTGCCAAGGGTAGACTTTATCGACATCAATCAAGGGGATTGAGTGGTTGATAGCCCGGAGTGGCGGCAATTCGGTCTCGCTCGCTTTGGCGCATAAGGGTTTGGCTTTCTCGTACAGTCTTGCTTTGACAGTGCTGATCTCATCTTGGTGTACTTCGACCGCCCTCGAGGCAAGAACCTGGACCTGGGGCCCCTTGATTTCTTGGGGAACCATACATCCAACCACGACGCGGTTTTCATTGAACCCAAGGGTGACGCTGTGCTGGAACAGGAACGGTGTCCCCAGGATAAGGTTGTAGTTTTGTAAGTTAGCGACGTCAAAGTATCGTCGAGACCTAACTCCTTGATACTCCAGGAAGGCTTCGACGCCGTAGTTGATTTTTGATTGTGATCCTTGGACGGCGAGTTGCAAGGTGAGCGGTTTCACTAGTGCATTTTTGGGAATACCTAACTGCTCTACTAGGGTAGTTGACATGAAGTCTGCGAGCGATCCGGTGTCCAGCAAAGCTCGCGCAGGGTGGCCATTGATGTTTACCACCACAATAATAGGCCGAGGGATTGCCCTCGCCGAGTCCTTGGTCAGTGTGGCGTTACGTTCAACCGCTGCGAGTGCAGTCCGCGGGATCTGCACCCCAAACAACTCAAGATCAGTATCCGGGCATATGGGCGTTTGCCCTTCCTTGTGGTCTTGATTGGTGCTCGAGAAGAGCCACTTTGGAATGTGCCATGGTAAATCAGGGTTGGCGAATCGTGATCGGTGAGCATGCATTGCTCTCTGTACGCATCTGAGGTACCAGTTTGCAAGGTTCAGGTTTTCTCGTACTGCTACCTCGAGTTTCAAAAAACAGTACAAGTCCATTGCTTGGTCCCAGATGAGAAAACCCTGCTGGCGAGCAAAGCAGTCAAAGCGAGGCATTTGCTCTGCAGCAACCCATGCTGGATCGAATTCCTCGGTCAGCAGTTCAGTAACGTGGAATGATAAGGCTGCAGTCATCGGTCGGAATCGGTTAGTGGCGTCTCGCTCCGTGGCCGTTCCATACCCCTTCTGAACCAGTTGCTCAGCATACCAGTTTCCTATGCAGAAATCCATGTCGAGAAGGTGCTCAGTGTCGATCACCGTGTCTTGTTCCTCATTGACTTCTCTGGCTGCGTCGCAGATGACGTGTTGAATAGGTGAGATACGATACACTAGGAATCGGTCGTTCCTTGACGTTCTATCATTCCCAGGGCTATCACCAGGATATGGTCGTTCTTGCCTTAGGACCATTTCTGCGCGTCTGGCTAAGGGGTCGCCCATTCGGTCGGTTGGGTCAAGTGGACGGATATCCTCATCCGTAATGGGTTCGATTGAGTGAATACGGACGTTACCAGTAGGAACAAAGTCCTTGTCGTCTGAATCTTCCACTAATTCCAACCCTGGTAGCTCATCTTCACTAAAGTCGACTTCCAGGGTGGCTGCATTCAATGTAAGTGTACTGTCGTGCTCAGTCGAGTCGTTCAAGGAATTCTGACTGAGGTCCATTCCCCCCAGCTCGATGCTGAATGAGGCCACATTGCCCGGTGGCTTAGCGGGACCCCTCCCTGGCACTGTGCGCTTTTTGGGACACTCATTTGCATAGTGGC